>QRFJ01007399.1:0-44828 GCA_006176705.1 Cocos nucifera | reverse complement strand
AGATCCAATTCATTTAATTTTAATTCATCTGATTTCCAGAATCTGATTTCACATCTCATATGACATTCGTGAAAATCACTTATATTTTCTAATTAAAATAAGAATTAAAATCAGATCTAAACAGTTTTGAACCTGGCTCTTCTACCAATTTAAGGGAAATCCTGAATTTCTTTCGGTCCAGGTTGTTCCAGATCGTGATATGCGTTCACAGAAGATATATTTCAAAAAATTTTTTACTTGATTCGCAATCAGATCTTGAGTATGTTTTAAGATTCTTGATTCTTATTGATTTTAATAAATAAAAGTACAATATAAGATAAAATTAAATCAAATTTAATTTTACTCTGATTTGGGTAATCCTATTAACCCTGTAGATGATCTGATTGCAGTGGAAGGTGTCTGGATTCTAGCCACCGCAAGCGCCTGGGCCTACGTATCCTGGACGCTGCACCTCGGGTTAGGGATCTCTGGAGATCCTGCTTGCTTCTCATTCTATGGCCTCCAAAAATCAGCATCTGGATCTATCTGGGGACTCTTCAAAACTCTTTTTGAAGAATCTGCAGTCGTCTCTTTGCAGCAGCGAGCCTTTTCCCGTTACTTTTGATCGCGCTTTCCTTTGATTCCTGGATCGCCACCAACTCTAAAGTCCAAAACTCTTTTGGACGTGGGAGAGCAAGAGGAGAGAGAGTACATGGCATGGATGAGGGGAAGAGGAGCCTTGGGGGCATGGAGGGTTTCTCAATGAATTTGTGCTGCATTAGGGTTGGGCGCAGGGTCTTGAATTTATAAGACCTCTTGTTCTGATCCACCCTCTTCCTCTCCAACCATCACAACCCTTTGTGAAATTAGATCTAATCTGATGGTTGAATATAGACCCCTAGATTCCTCCTTAGAGGCGCCTAAGACCAGTCAAATGGATTCTTAGTAGAACCCTGATTGGAATCCAAAAGGGAGATGGAGTCCTTGTCCAACAAGGACTCCTAGGCGCCTCCTACTGGGCTCACGCCACCCTTGGCGTGCGCCCTTCTCCTTGCCAGGTTCTGGCAGGGGAACAGGCCCCCACCAGCTCTCCAATAGGTGCATGACATGTGGTCAAAAGTCAAAGGGTCAATTGGTCAACATTTGACCAGTCAAAGGTAGATTTTTGACCAAAGTCAAGAGAACAAGAAATGGCAGGTGACCAAAATGGCAGATAATGTCTTACAAATAAGACAACCTATTTGACTTGGACAACCTCCAGTCAGACCATATGAAGGCCTCTGATTGAGCACAAACTCCTTTGCTCAGTTAGGACAACTTATTTATGATAGTAAAAGAAGAACGTTAGGTTCAATCGAAGTGCTAGCACGATTTCCTTGAACCTAATTGAATCTCATTCAGATCAATTGAACTAGATCAGTTTAATTGATGATCACCAGATTCAAACCTTATTTGTGTGACCCAGTTAGGTTCAGTTCTGTATGGTCATGGAGTATGTCATGATCTCTTATCATAGACATGATCGAAACTCCTTTCGATGGATCAGAACTCTTCTGATTCGAACAGCTAGAATGATCGATCATCTAAATCATTCTAATTGCTCCCAAAATCCACCTAGTGACACCTAGCAGTATATGGTGGCAACCCATCAGAGCTGAATGCGAACCTCTTGGTGCAGCTACCTGTGTGATTAAGTTCTTCTATCTTGAGCCCCGATCAGATTAGGGTTAAGGTAAACTCGTCAAACCCTAGTCTCTGTCATATGATATAATCATTCGATTCGAGTCCAATGTGAAAATCTAAATAGAAACTCCTTCTATTATTTCACTCTACCATGGCCATGGGCTTTAGGACTTGATTCTCATGATTATCATAGGGCTGCTCCTCTACCACCGAGGTAGATAGATCCCATCTTGATGCAATCCAGTTCCTACAATGAACATGCTATAGCCAACATACACCTCAGGGTTCCATATGGCTAGGAGACCGAGTAATGGTGTAGTCAAACTATAACACCCTCAAGGTGAACTGCCGATGCATCTCAGGTCAAAGAACCAGACACACTACTGCAGCATCGAGTCAGTCATTGACGAGAAGGTAGACTCCCTAATGACTACTCGAGGTGGTCACGCTCAGTGCCCTCATTCTCTAACGAGTACCTGTACTTTCGCTCTGGTGTCTCCACACCATAGACTCAAGACTCATCTACTAAAGAGAAGCGATCGTACACCAACCTTCCAGATCAATCACCATCTTTGTGATGATCCTATGGTCGGGAGCTGTTTATGAGTTAATAATGATTATTCATGTCTTAAATTTTCAACTCTTGAAAATATGAATTATCATTACCATTAACTCAAAGGATGTATCACAGACACTAAATACACATGTGTGATAGAAAATAACCCATTTCATTAATTATAGTCAAAATTACAATTTTGCCCCTAGAAGTGTATTACAAGTGTCAGCCAATTCTGGCTTCTAGGGCACATATATCTAACACCCTTCTCCTTGCCAAGTTCTGGTAGGGGGACAGGCCCCCACCAGCTCTTCAATAGGTGCGTGACATATGGTTAAAAGTCAAAGTGTCAATGGTCAACGTTTGACCAGTCAAAGGTAGACTTTTGACCAAAGTCAAAGAACAAGAAATGGCAGGTGACCAAAAATGGCAGGTAATGTCTTACAAAATAAGACAACCTTTTCTGACTTGGACAACCTCCAGTCAGACCATATGAAGGCCTCTGATTGAGCACAAACTCCTTTGGCTCAGTCAGGATAACTTATTTATGATAGCAAAAGAAGAACGTTAGGTTCAATCGAGTGCTAGCACGATTTTCTTGAACCTAATTGAATCTCATTCAGATCAATTGAACTAGATCAGTTCAATTGATGATCACCAGATTCAAACCCTTGTTTGTGTGACCCAGTTAGGTTCAGTTCTGTATGGTAATGGGATATGTCATGATCTCTATCATCGACATCATCGAAACTCCTTTTCGATGGATCAGAACTCTTCTGATTCGAACAGCTAGAATGATCGATCATCTAAATCATTCTAATTGCTCCCAAAATCCACCAGTGACACCTAGCAGTATATATGGTGGCAACCCATCAGAGCTGAATGCGAACCTCTTGGTGCAGCTACCTGTGTGATTTAAGTTCTTCTATCTTGAGCCCCGATCAGATTAGGGTTAAGGTGAACTCGTCATCAAACCCTAGTTTCTGTCATATGATGTAATCATTCGATTCGAGTCCAATGTGAAAATCTAAATAGAAACTCTTTCTATTATTTCACTCTGCCATGGCCATGGGCTTCTGGACTTGATTCTCATGATTATCATAGGGCTGCTCCTCTACCACCGAGGTAGATAGATTCCATCTTGATGCCATCCAGTTCCTACAATGAACATGCTATAGCCAACATACACCTCAGGGTTTCATATGGCTAGAGAGACCGAGTAATGGTGTAGTCAAACTATAACACCCTCAAGGTGAACTGTCGATGCACCTCAGGTCAAAGAACCAGACACACTACTGCAGCATCGAGTCAGTCATTGACGAGAAGGTAGACTTCCTAATGACTACTCGAGGTGGTCACGCTCAGTGCCCTCATTCTCTAATGAGTATCTGTACTCTCGCTCCAGTGTCTCCACACCATAGACTTAAGACTCATCTACTAAAGAGAAGCGATTGTACACCAACCTTCCGGATCAATCACCATCCTTATGATGATCCTATGGTCAGGAGCAATTTATGAGTTAATAATGATTATTCATGTCTTAAATTTTCAACTCTTGAAAATATGAATTATCATTACCATTAACTCAAAGGATGTATCACAGACACTAAATACACATATGTGATAGAAAATAACCCATTTATTGATTTTAGTCAAAATTATAATTTTGCCCCTAGAAGTGTATTACAAGTGTTAGCCAATTCTGGCTTCTAGGGCATATATATCTAACATAGAGTCCCCTGGATTCCTCCTTGGAGGGCACCTAAGATCAGTCAAAGTTGGTTCTTAGGAGAACTCTAATCGGAATACAAAAAGGAGATGGAGTCCCTGTCCAACAGGGACTCCCTGTCCAACAGGGACTCCTAGGCGCCTCCAACTTGGGCATACGCCAAGGATGGCGTGTGCCCTCCTCCTTGCCAGGTTCTGGCAGGGGGAAAGGTCCCCACCAGCTCTTCAATAGGTGCGTGACACATGGACAGAAGTTAAAGTGTCAATGGTCAACATTTGACCAGTCAAAGGTCAACTTTTGACCAAAGTCAAAGGACGAGAAATGGCAGGTGACCAAAAATGGCAGGTAATGTCTTACAAAATAAGACAACCTTTTCTGACTTGGACAAGCTCCAGTCAGACCAAGTGAAGGCCTCTGATTGAGCACAAACTCCTTTGGCTCAGTCAGGACAACTATTTATGATAGTAAAAGAAGAACGTTAGGTTCAATCGAGTGCTAGCATGATTTTCTTGAACCTAATTGAATCTCATTCAGATCAATTGAACTGGATCAGTTCAATTGATGATCACCAGATTCAAACCCTTGTTTGTGTGATCCAGTTAGGTTCAGTTCTGTATGGTAATGGGATATGTCATGATCTCTATCATCGACATCATCGAAACTCCTTTCGATGGATCAGAACTCTTCTGATTCGAACAGCTAGAATGATCGATCATCTAAATCATTCTAATTGCTCCCAAAATCCACCAGTGACACCTAGCAGTATATGGTGGCAACCCATCAGAGCTGAATGCGAACCTCTTGGTGCAGCTACCTGTGTGATTAAGTTCTTCTATCTTGAGCCCCGATCAGATTAGGGTTAAGGTGAACTCGTCAAACCCTAGTCTCTGTCATATGATGTAATCATTCGATTCAAGTCCAATGTGAAAATCTAAATAGAAACTCTTTCTATTATTTCACTCTGCCATGGCCATGGGCTTCTGGACTTGATTCTCATGATCATCATAGGGCTGCTCCTCTACCACCGAGGTAGATAGATTCCATCTTGATGCGATCCAGTTCCTACAATGAACATGCTATAGCCAACATACACCTCAGGGTTTCGATATGGCTAGGAGATCGAGTAATGGTGTAGTCAAACTATAACACCCTCAAGGTGAACTACTACCGATGCATCTCAGGTCAAAGAACCAGACACACTACTGCAGCATCGAGTCAGTCATTGATGAGAAGGTAGACTTCCTAATGACTACTCGAGGTGGTCACGCTCAGTGCCCTCGTTCTCTAACGAGTACCTATACTCTCGCTCTGGTGTCTCCACACCGTAGACTCAAGACTCATCTACTAAAGAGAAGCGATTGTACACCAACCTTCTGGATCAATCACCATCCTCGTGATGATCCTATGGTCGGAAGCATTTTATGAGTTAATAATGATTATTCATGTCTTAAATTTTCAACTCTTGAAAATATGAATTATCATTACCATTAACTCAAAGGATGTATCACAGACACTAAATACACATATGTGATAGAAAATAATCCATTTTATTAATATTAGTTAAAATTATAATTTTGCTCCTAAAAGTGTATTACAAGTGTCAGCCAATTCTGACTTCTAGGGCACATATATCTAACAGAAACCATAGTATCTATCTGGCTGATACGGTACTCTATCGGATCTCCTTAAGGATACCTCAATAATGGGCTCTGGGTTTGATCTTATCAAATCTAGTTCTGTAGATTTACTAGAATATGTCGGTTCTTCCATCTATCAAACTTCACCAAGCTCAATATTAGAGATAGCTGTTTCTTTTCTAAGGAACTTTTTTTCTAAAAAGACTGTCCTATTACTCATGAATACCTTTTATTTTTCAGCAAGGTAGAAGTAATAACCCCTAGTTTTCTTAGGATATCGATAATAACCCCAAGTTTTCTTAGGATATCCTATGAAAAAGCATTTATCAGACCTAGGTCCAAGCTTTTCTACCTACAAATATTTTACATAAGCTGGACATCTCTAAATCCTAAGGTGAGAGAGTAACTGCCTATGCCCAATCCATATCTCATACGGAGTGTTGACGTAGAAATTGGTCATCGCCGGAGTCCGCTGGAGTCGAGGCCGATGAGATCGCCATCGGGGACCTACAAAACAAAGTTCCATCCAGAACCGATGGGGGGGTGCCTCCGGTAGAACCCTTCGACAATCAAGTTAGCTTTGGCCAACAAGAATGGAGTGCTCGAGAATGAGTTCCAGAGCTTAGAGAAGAAGAGGAGAGCTTAGAGATCAGAGTTCCCAGATCAACGTATCTGGAGGGTCCCTTTTATAGCAAAGCTTGATGGTGACAGCTGCAGCCGCATGCTGGCGGGCTGCTCGAGGTTCGGTGGAGTCAGTCTCTCAAGGAGGTGCCGTGTGTGGTGGGTTGATGGTGACAGCCATCGCCGCCTGATAACGGATCGCTATCACTTATGGCAGACTGATGGTGATGGTTATAGAGCTTGCGATGGATTGATGGTGATGGCTGCAGAGCCAGCCGAATGAAGGGTTGAAGGCCTTCATCGTGTGCCCATTTTAAAGGAATTTGAGCCCCTAAAAAGGAAGCTCGGAAGGAGTTCGACTTCCAGAGGCATCTGGCTGGAGGTACACGGCTAAGGCTCGATCACTGGAGAGTTCGGTAGGAGCTCGATCGATCGAAGGGGGTGCTGGAGAGGAGTCTGGCTCCCAAAAAAGTCCGTCCGAAGGGTGTCTGGGGTGAGTCCAGCTCTCGAAGAAGTCCATTCGAAGGGTGTCTAGGATGAGTCCAGCTTTCAAAGAAGTCCGATCGAAGAGGAAGCTTGGAGGAGAGTTCGACTCTCGTAAGCATCTGGCTAGAGGAGTGCGGCTAAGGTTCGACCGTTGGGAGTTCGGAAGGAGCTCGGTCACTAGAAGTTCGGCCGAGGGATGACCGCTAAGGAGTTCGACCGCTGAGAAGTTCGAAGGAGCTCGGTCACTGGGTAGTTCGACTAAAGCCCGGTCGCTTGGAGTTTAAGGAGCTCGGCTGCTGGAGAGTTCGGTCAGTTGAAGGACTTCGGCTAAGGCCCGACCACTGAAGCTCTTCTGCGGCTACTGGCTGCATTAGGCTGAGCATCAAACTAGACTTTGGTGGGAGCGGGGTTTATCCCCAACACTAGCCCCCCACTCCCGAGTTCGAAACTAGAAGAAAGGGAGTGTAGGAAAGGCGATTACCGAAGTCTTCCTCTGAGCCCCGTGCTGGTCCAGGTCAAAGCTCGGAGGAGATCTCATCTCCAACTGAGGTTGAGGGAGGCTTCATCTGCTGCAATCAAAGTCGGAGGTTGAGCTCCTCGGAGGTGATATTGTCTTCTACAGCTGAAGTTGATATGGGCGCTCGAAAGAGATCTGATCTCAGGATGAGGTTGTCTTCGATCTTATCTCTGGCCGAGGTTGCCTCGATCGCTCGAAAGAGATCTTCTCTAGCCAAGGTTGAAGTTGAAGCTCTCCAACCGAGGTTGACACGGTCGCTTGGGAGATATCCTATCTCTAGCCGAGGTCGAAGTTGAAGCTCTCCAACCGAGGTTGGCCAGGTTGCTTGGGGGAGACCTCATCTAATCGAGGTTGAAGCTCTCCAGCCGAGGTTGGCCCGGTCGCTCGAAAGAGATCTTATCTGACCGAGGTTGAAGTTGAAGCTCTCCAGTCGAGGTTGGCTCAGTCGCTCGAGGGAGATCTTATCCCCTTTAGCCAAGGTTGATGTGGGCGCTCGCATTAGGGCGAGGTTCTCCTCCCGTTCCTAACTTCGACTTTGCTCGTATTAGGACGAGATTCTCGTCCAATTCCTAACAGGCTGTGGGGGCACATTCAGACCGTTGTCCATCTCCCCCCATCTCGTCTAAGGTGAATGAGGCCTTCGACTTTGCTCGTGTTAGGATGAGGTCCTCCTCCTATTTCTAATGGACTGTGGGGGCACATACGGACCATCGTCCGCGCCTCTCCCCCCATCTCGTCCTTCGTGAATGAGGCCTTCGACTTTGCTCGCGTTAGGATGAGGTCCTCCTCCTGTTCCTAACGGACTATGGGGGCACATTCGGACCATCGTCCGTCTCCTCCTCATCTCGTCTAAGGTGAACAAGGCCTTCGACTTTGCTCACGTTCGGACGAGGAGAGGTCCTCCTCTTGTTCCTAATGAGCTATGGGGCACATACGGACCGTCGTCTGCACCTCTCCCCCCATCTTATCCTTCGTGAACAAGGCCTTCGACTTTGCTCACGTTAGAACGAGGTCCCCCTCCTGTTCCTAACAGGCTATGGGGGCACATACGGACCATCATCCGAGCCTCTCCTCCCATCTCGTCTAAGATGAATGAGGCCTTCGACTTTGCTCGCGTTAGGACGAGATCCTTCTCTTGTTTCTAACAGGCTGTGGGGGCACATACGGACCATCGTCCGAGCCTCTCCCCCCATCTCGTCCTTTGTGAATGAGGCTTTTGACTTTGGGAAGGTCTTATTTCCTGCCGTCGATGTTGACCCGGGGGAGATCTTGTCTCCTACAGTCGAGGTTTAGAGATCTTTGACTTGCTCGTGTTAGGACAAGGTTGTCCTCCTGTTCCTAACACGATGACTATTGACTGCCTCTTCCCTGTCATCGCATAGTTTTTGCATCCAGAAACAATATTATTTGGAAGGGAAGAATTTTACCGAAGGGAAGTTATGGGTAGCACATCCCCATTTCAGGGTTGTGGGGGCATTGTTCCTCTGAGTTTCCTCGGGCAGTAAGTTCCGTCCGGACGACCTCCTCTATCTCATGCTGGCCTCCTTAATTTGGAGCATGCTTCTCTTGGCTTTTATGTTAGAAGATGATGAATCGCCGATGTACCAAGCTCCGCTCGGGGGTGATGTTAATAATACCGTGAGGTGGCCGACCTTCTTGCTTCTGGCAGTGTCTTTGACTGATCTTCTCCTACTTCAGGCTAGCATCGGAGGAATTTACCCCGCTGTCCCCTTTTGATGAGCTCTTCAATCTCATCTTGGAGCTGAATGTATTCCTCAGTGTCGTGGCCGTGATCGCGATGGTAGGGGCATTACTTGCTTTGATTGTGCACGTTTGGGGAGGCCGTGGTCCTTTCGATCTTGGCAACTGGTTAGAATTTGAGTTCGAGGAGCATTGAGGGGGGCGCAGTCGCGGAACCTTTCGGAAGGAGGACTTCTTCACGCTCTTTTGTCAGAAATTTCTTGGTGGTGAGCTCGAAAAGTTTGAGCCTTGCTTGCGCTAGAGAGGTCATGAGCACGGCCGAACTTTCTGTGGAACCTTTTGTGGGAGAACTTCATGTCCCTCTGTCAAGCTTCCTTAGAGTCATGCTCGAGAGGGAGTTCGGCCTAGCTTGCACCGAACTTCATTTCGATGATGAGCTTTGAGGGGAAGTTCGGCCATGCTTCCATCAAACTTCATTTCGATGATGAGCTTCGAGGGGGAGTTTGGCCTTGCTTCCGCTGAACTTCATTCCGTCTCTTTGGAAAACCTACGGGAGAACTTCATGCCCCTTTGTCGGAGCTTCCTTGAGCCATACTCGAGAGGAAGTCCTCGCTTGCCCTGGGGCGGTTGTGAGCGCGGCCGAACTTCATCTCACCTCCCGTGAAATCTTTGTAGGGGTCTTCCTTGGAGACATACTCGAGTGGGAGTTGCTTGCACCGAACTTCATTCCGACGATGAGGTTTGAGGGGGGAGTTTGGCCTTGCTTCCACCGAGCTTCATTCCGTCTCCTTAGGAAACCTACGGGAGAACTTCATGTTCTTCCGTCGGGCTTTCTTGATGGTGAGCTCGAGGTGAAGTTCGGCCTCACTTGCGCTGTGTAGGTCGTGGAGGTGGCTGGACTTCATTCTGCCTCCTTGCAAAACCCTCCGTGGGAAAACATCATGCTTCTTTGTCCGAACTTCCTTGACGACGAGCTCGAGGGAGAGCTCGGCTTCGCTCGCACCGAACTTCACTCCACCTACTGTGAATCCTTTGTAGGGGGTTTCGTTGATGACATACTCGAGGGGGAGTTCGGCCTCGCTTGGGTCGAACTTCACTCCGCCCTTCTGTGAAGCTTTCGTCGAGAGGACTTCATGCTTTTTTGTTGGGGGTTCTTGATGGCGAGTTTGAGGTGAAGTTCGGCATCGCATGCGCTGGAGGGTCATGGATGCGGCCGAACTTCGTCCCGCTTCCTCGCAAAACCCTCCTTACGAAACCCTCGAGGGGGAGTTCGGCCTCATTAGCACTGTCGAACTTCGTTCCGCCTCCTTGTGAGTACTTCTGTGGGAGAACTTCTGCTCTCCGTTTCTCCTTCCTTAGGGCGATTGATATGTCCGAATGCTCTTCCTTAAGGTCCGTTCCTCACGTCCTCATGGTGGGTTTGCTGGCAAAGTCCCCACCAGAGGTTGTCGCACGGCCAGCATCATCTCGACGGGGCCACGAACTCGACCAGCGGGTTGAACTACTCCACGTATGTGGTGGCTTCCTGCGGAACCTAAGCTGCTGGGGTCTGCCGATCGTCGAGTCGAAGCTCTCCTGGGAGGTACTTTCTCTTCGAAAAAGAACTCTAGTGAGGAAGAAGAGAGATGTCCAGAGAGGGAAGAGAGAAGTCATCGCCGAGCACTCCTTTAAGAATAAGGAAATCTCGAAGGTTCAGGCCCTCCTTCTAGCACCATCCTGTTGACGTAGAAACTGGTCATCGCCGGAGTCCGCTGGAGTCGAGGTCGATGAGGTCGCCATCGGGGACCTGCAAAATATAGTCCCATCCCAAGCCGGTGGGGGGGTGGCTCCGGTAGGACCCTCCGACGATCAAGTCAGCTTTGACCAATAAGAATGGAGTGCTCGGGAATGAGTTTCGGAGCTTAGAGAAGAAGAGGAGAGCTTAGAGATCAGAGTTCCCAGATCAGCGTATCTGGAGGGTCCCTTTTATAGTGGAGCTTGATGGTGACAGCTGCAGCCGCATGCTGGCGGGCCGCTCGAGGTTCGATAGAGTCAGTCTCTCAGGGAGGTGCTGTTTGCGGTGGGTTGATGGTGATAGCCATCACAGCCTGATAGTGGATCGCTATCGCTTACGGTGGACTGATGGTGATGGTTGCAGAGCTTGCGGTGGACTGATGATGATGGCTGTAGAGCCAGCCGAATGAAGGGTTGAAGGCCTTCATCGTGTTCCCATTTTGGAGGAGTTCAAGCCCCTGAAGAGGAAGCTTGGAAGGAGTTCAGCTCCTGTAGGCGTCTGGCTGGAGGTACGCGGCTAAGGCTCGATCGCTGGGGATTTTGGTAAGAGCTCGGTCGATCGAAGGGAGTGCCAGGGAGGAGTCCGACTCCTAAAGAAGTCCGTCCGAAGGGTGTTTGGGATGAGTCCAGCTGCCGAAGAAGTTCGTCCAAAGGATCTCTAGGATGAGTCCAGCTCCCGAAGAAGTCCGACCGAAGAGGAAGCTTGGAGGGGAGTTCGGCTCTCGTAAGCATCTAGCTGGAGGAGTGCGGCTAAGGTTCGACCGCTGGGAGTTCGAAAGGAGCTCGATCGCTAGAAGTTCGGTCGAGGGATGACTGCTGAGGAGTTCGACCGCTGAGAAGTCTAAAGGAGCTCGATCGCTGGGCAGTTCGGCTAAAGCCCGACCGCTTGGAGTTCAAGGAGCTCGACCACTGGAGAGTTCGATCAGTTGAAGGACTTTGGTTGAGGTCCGACTGTTGAAGCTCTTCTGCAACTACTGGCAGCATTAGGCTGAGCATCGAACTAGACTTCGGCGGGAGCGGGGTTTATCCCCAATACGGAGTTTTTGCAATAGATTTGCTTGAAACATTGCTCAAAACATAACAAGCTATCTCAAGTGCATAACCCTAGAAAAAAATTGATAGACTCACAAATTCCATCATGGACTGAACTATACCCAATAGGATTTGATTCCTCCTTTCAGACACACCATTATGCTATGGTGTTCTTGAAGAGGTCCATTATGAGAGAATTCCATTCTCTTATAGATATATCAAAAACTCATTAGAAAGATATCCACCTCTTCGATTTGATTGAAGAGTTTTAATACTCTTTACAAATTATTTTTCTACCTCATTATGATATCACTTGAACATTTCAAATGAATTAAATTTACTCTTCATAAGAAAAACATATCCCTACCTACATAGGTTGTCAGTAAATGTAATAAAGTAGTAATATCCACCTCTAGCACTCATATTCAGAGGTTCACATACATCACTATATACTAGACCTAGAAGATTAGTGGCTTGTTCATCCTTTTCAGTAAAAGATGATTTGGTCATCTTATCAAGAAGGCAGGACTTGTAGGTAGTCAATGATTCACAATCATCAATGTTAAGGATACTCTCCTTAACTAACTTGTTGAACCTATTCTATTTATATGATTGAGCCCATATTGCCAAAGATAGGCATCGGTGATATTATCTAATTTCGAGTATTTATTTGATATGTACATTATACTAATAGGCTATGATAAAATATAAATGTCACTTTCCAATTATCCTTGCATTATTGTGATATCATTCATAATGATATCATAATAATTTTTTTTTATTGATAAACTATAACCATCCCGAACCAAAAGCCTAACAGATATTTTGTTCATCATAAAGAATGGATAGTAGTGACAGTCACTTAAAATGACATTACTTGTTTTGAAAACAAGCTCAAGAGTTTTCAATGTTAGGACTAGAACATTCCTTCCATCTTCAACATTTAGAAATCTATTGCCGTCCTCAAACTTTCTACCAATTTGAAGTTCATGCAATGAATTGCATATGTGAACTGGACTCTCGGTATCTAATACCTAGATAAAAATATCACAAACAGTGAAATTATAAGGTGTTATCATGTAATAGCCTTGTGCAACAACTCCTTGCTGCTTTCTCCTATTTAGCCTACCTAGATCAAGAGGACCATTCTTCGTTGGATTTGCCTTATTAGGGTCAACACTAGACTTCTCATAATCAGGTCCTATAAGCTTGCCACTATCCAATAGTGAACAAAGCGACCAACCACTAGCCATTCTATCAACTAAAACAAAAATACAAGATCATATTAGTACTTAAATTATTTAATCCTAAAGACTTGGACTTTAGTCTAAAGGTTCTTCAACTATTTTTATGATTTGATAGTCTCTACCTCCAATTCAAAAAATTATACTAACTCCTTTATGGATACTAGAATCTATATAGACTACAAACAGGTCTGAGGAAAGCTCTGGCCAACCCATGTGCATCTATAGGTAGGTTCACAATCAATTATTTCTCTAAATAATTTTTAGTATCTTAATTTTTCCCTAGAAACCAATTTAGTAGGCTATGGCCTCCATTGAAAAGGTTTGGTTAGGTCCAAGCATTAACATGATTGAGTTCAGTGCATCAAACGAATGAAGATCAGACCTAGAAAAGCTTTGGCCAACCTGATCGCCATTCAAAGAGTGCGACCTGATCATCATATGATGGATAGTAATTTCAATATTCAGATGAACACCAGGTGTAAGGCATCTCCAATGTCCATCTAAAAAATTGGACTCATTACCATTCCCCTTAATAGGAGGCTATGACTCAGTTATCCCCTTAACTTTATCATTTTTAAGAATCTAACAATTTAGAGTGTTTAGGTTACATATGACTTAAGGATAGAGAGGATTCAGACCAAATTACTCCCATTGACTTCATGAAGTCAAATCCTCCTACTGACTTGACCAAGTCAATAGATGAGGACTAGGAACAATTTCAGTCCATGGGCACCTAGTTTAGCCTTATTGATTGAAATCAATCAAAATGATTCATAATGACATGGGTTAGCTTGAATCATCAAGTGATCTAATCAAATCTTAATGAACCATGTCAATCCGGTAAGTGAGATCAATGGAAGAGATATGCCATTAACATGTCAAAGATCGAATCAGTGCAAGTAGCTGCTAATTAAAAACCACTAATCTAGATTGCCAAACTTATCTTAGATACCAACTGGTTAATTAGGTTCAATCTAATCAACCTAGTGATTTTGGACTGGATTGCTTAGCCATGAATCATGTCCATCTTAGTCCTTATTAAAAACATGAACTTGTCCAACTACAACTATTAAAGTTGAATCTAGAGTGTCCTTGACCTAATCCAATTCAATATTTGGTTAGATTTGATCAATTACTCTAGTTAAGTTCATTCTTTAACTAATCTTAGGTTTAACCCAATTAATGAACCTAATTCATCTAATCCTTTAATCCATAATCTTATGCTTTCATCTTAGGATCTTTAATTCACAATTTTAGACCCTACTTGATAATACTTAATTCTTTTAATTAAGTTTTTGGGTTGATGGGTTGGAGTTTAGCATTTTGAAAATAATTTTTAAATTTGATAAGTTTTCTCTATTTTTTGTTCACTAAATGGGTCGACTCATTTCAAAAATGGGTCAGCTCATTTGATAAACAGCAACCTATTATTAGTTTCATAATAGAAAATAAAGCATAATAAAAATTAAATCATGAATTATTTTAGATCTAATCTAAACTCATTCATGTTTAACTTTCATATTGAAATAATTTTAATAAAGAAAATCCTTTCACTATTTATCTTAATGAATGAATTTATGATAGTACCCCTACCGCCATAAGAGATCCCCATCAAATGAGAGGAGGTGGTCTTTAAACCACGCCTATCCCTTATGATCGGATGGCTTGGTGGCTCATTCATCCTTGATTACTAAGTTAACTGGATCTAAAACATATCATATATGCATGCATTCATATTTTAATATACATATAAAACATGTCCTACAACCATTTGCTCAAATACCACTGATAGAATCAGTGCAAGGTTCTAAGCATACTTTTTAAATTTTTTTTTAAATATAAGTATAGCAAAAGCTAAAATTTATCTAATATTAATTTTATGCATATAATGATTATATCAAAAATCCTACACTAGGAGCTAGACATGCTTATATGTAATAAAAAATTAAATATATAAGATTAGTAAATCACATTAATTAATCTACTCGTACTCATAATACAATACCTGAGCATGGGCAGCCAAACTCCATAGTCTGAATCTATTAGGTAGTAGCTCCTCACATTGTGATGCAGTCGTACAATCATCCGGCCTCTATAATCAGTCCACATGGAGCTCCTGATCTCGATCAGCTCCACTAGAGTCCTAGCTCCTCGTCAGAGCCTTCAATGGTCGATCTTGATCAATCCGATCGACCACCTTCTCTAAATCTCTCAGACATTCTAGAAGGTCAAAAGACCTAAATAGGAGGATGATGAGATGGTATGGAAGATTTTGTGGAGAGACGATGCTCACAGTGCTCAAACTCACCACCCAAGCCCTAGGTTGATACCCTAGGACCTCTCACACCTAAAACCCTAGAGTCCCACTCTCAGGATTTCTCTGACACTCAAATGTCACACCCAGATGTCCCCACACCACTACTAGTTTTATTGAGAAATCCTTTTCCCAAATAAAACTAATGCACAAATTTGAAACACTTTTAAGATGTGCATGAGAAAGAAAGAAAAATAGTGGCGTAGGGAACTCTCGATTTGACCTTTTCTCATGCCCAGATTGATGCACCCCCACCCATGAATTTTGCCTCATGAAGACTCTCTCTCACTCATGCATGTACAAAAAAAATTCCACCTTTTATTGGTATCATCTAGATGGTCAAAACACATGGAAGGGGATAAGGCTTGGAGGTTGAACTTCTTTCAACCTCCCATTCAAATTCAAATTTAAATGAATCCTTATCCACTTCCAATCACCACTTGTAGGTGGGTGATGAGTTGAAGGACTATCTTTCTATGTGCCCACTCTAAAAAATTCCAAGAAAATCATGCAATAAAGTGAGGGGGGCATGGAGAAGGCATAAGGTTGAAAGGTTAGATTGGTTCTAACCTCCAACCACTTTAAGTTGAATTCTAAATTCAACTTTATTTGAGCCAGTCCAACCCTTAGACCAAGACAAAAGGAGAAAGAAGGGGGGACATAGAAAGAAGGGGGGACATAGAAACTCATTTGGGCATGGGAAATCTCTTGCACATTCTGAAATAGCATGGAGAAAGTTGAGGAAGAGGGCATGGAAAAGTCAAGGCACAAGGGAGACATGAAATTCAAAAATTAAACATGTCCAAATTGGTTTCAACCAAACCGACTTGTCCAAACCCAATTAGACTAGGTCAAACCTAATCAAATTAGTCTTAATTCAACTTAATTAAATTTTAATCAAATTAAAAATTAATTAGATCTAAGTTCTAATCAATCAGGATCGAATCTTCCTTAGCGATTAGATCATCTCATGACCTGATCAGGTCAAATCTAATCGAATTAAATTTAATCAAATTTGATCGAATCATCATTACTCAATCAAATTAAGCTAATTATCAATCAATTTATTAATTAATCCTTCAATAATATTAGAGTCGCAGTCCAATAAGATCCATGATGGTAGAGTTTTGGTTCAATGGAATCTTCATCATAGAGTTCCAGACCATTGAGACTCTTGATCAGCCATCAAATTAGGTAGGAACTCTAATTGTGTATGACCCCATAGGTTCGAACTCTAAGCTGATAGCACAAAAATTAATTTTTGTATCAATTAATATAATCATCTAGCAATGGTACCCGACATCCGGATAGGTCGAATAGTTGCATCGCAACATCTATGAACCTGTGGCATATAATTACTGTATAATTCATCCCCTTAACCCAAATGCTCAAAAGTTGACCTAGGGTTTAACTATCAATCTTGATAAAATTATCTATATTATATTTTAAATTTTAATATCCATCATATGGACTACCTCAGTCAAGATTTTGCTAAATTAAAATACAATGATGCATTTACTCCAACACTTAGAGGGGTCAATCCTATTTTCACTCATGCACTGACTAAACAAGTACTTGATTACACCCAATAGTCTTCCATAACTGAATTAGAAATTCAGATAGTTCGACACTAAAGTATAGCGAGTTACTTGCAAGTCATCATGGTGATCTCGGTCTAATGGATACTTATACCTATATCCTTCGTGAGCAACTCTTGACAGCAGAGAGCTCCAGGGGTCATGATCAATAAAATATCTTCCTAAATTTTACCTGCATGCCATACTAGTATCTCCATACTTCTTGGTTAAGATGATAACTAATTCATATGGCATGCAATGACCTACACGTGATAAACGTTATCATCCTAGGTAACAATGTATCATTTGATCGCGATCAGGTTTAAGGACTAAATGATAAATTCTTCTTTGTCCAGTCTAAATAGTCCTAAGGACTTCATCACAGAAGAGTTATTTATAAAAAGATATACAAATATGATGAAATGCCAAAATAACAACTTTATTCGTTAATAATTCAAGTATAAATTATAACCTAGATGATTGGCTTTATGATACATTTTCCAACAAGTCGATCTTCAACAAATCATATTACTGACCTGGAAGAGACCTACAACACTCTTTAGAAGTACAAGATGAAGTTGAATCCAATCAAGTGTGCATTTAGAGTAACCTCAGAAATGTTCTTAGGATTCATGGTGTCGAGGCATGGCATTGAAGCAAATCCTGAGAAGATCTGAGCCATTCAGGAGATGATGGCCCTAAAGATAACAAAGAAGTCCAGTGCCTAATAGGGATAGTTATGGCTCTGAATTGCTTTGTTTCAAGGTCGATCGAGCATTGTATGCCCTTCTTTCAAGTACTTAAATAGCCAAAATACTTCTGCTGGACTATTGAATATCAACAATCCTTTGAAGAATTGAAGAACTACCTCAGCTCACCTCCTCTTCTTGTCAAGCCCAAATCTGATGAAGAATTATTCCTGTACTTGGCTGTATCTCCTGCTACCATTGGAGGTCTCTTAATAAGATAAGAGGTAAAAATTTAGAAGCTGACCTACTACATAAGCTGAGTTTTAAGGAATGCAGAAATAAGGTATACAAAATTAGAAAAGCTAGCCTATGCTTTGTTAATTGCAGCCAGAAAGCTCCGACCTTATTTTCAGGAGCATACGGTCACACTCCTAACTGATCAACCTATCAAAGTAGTTCTTCACTAATCGAATATTTCTAGAAGCATAGCAAAATAGGCAATCAAACTTACTAAGTTCGACATTAATTTTTAACCTCAACTATCTAAAGCTCAAATACTGGCCAATTTTATGGTAGAATGTACCATCCCAAAACCTGCCGAACTTGAATAGCAAGAAGTTAGTACCCCCATTCTACAGTCAAATTTTTTTGAAGAAAGAGCAGATCTCCCTGAAGACTTCTGATCCTTATATGTTAATAGTTCATCCAATGCTTTCGAAGTAGGTGCAGGCTTAATTTTTATCAATCTAGAAGGAGTTGTTGCTGAGTATACACTATGCTTTGAGTTTTCTACAACTAATAATAGAGCAGAATATGAAGTTCTGATCGTAGGATTAAGAATCATCAAAGAACTAGAAGCAAATCATGTGAAGATCTATAGCAATCCACTATTAGTAGTGGGATAGGTCAATGATACTTATGAAGCCCGAGAAGAAAGTATGCAAAAGTATTTAGACAAGATGAAGAGCATGATCTCGACCTTCAGTAGCTTCAACATTCAACAAATTTTAAGAGCAAAAAATAGTAGGATTGACTTTCTATCCAAATTGGCTACACTGGCTCCAACTGAGTTGCCAGAGAAGGTCTTCTTCGAAGTTCTGCAACATTCAAGTTCGGAAGGATCCCAAATAGTAATGCAAGTCGATGATGAGCCTAGCTAGATTGATCCACTGATCTTGTATCTTAAAGGTGGTATTCTCTCTAGAGATCCTAAAAAAGCTCAAAAGTTGAGAAATCAAGCCTTTCATTATGTTTTATATGAGAATAAATTATATAAAAGGTCATATTTCTTGCCACTTTTCAAATATCCCCGATCTTCTAAAGTTGATTATGCATTAAAGAAAGTTAATAAGGGAATATGTGGAAACCATCTAGGAGCTAGATCTTTATCTTATAAACTATTGCAGCAAGGATATTATTAGCCAACTATGCAACAAGATGCCATAGAATATATGAGAAAATATGATTGGTGTCAAAGAAACTCTAACATTCAAAGATAGATAGCTTCATAGTTTGTACTCTTAAGTGCTTCTTGGCCGTTTGCACAATGGGGGATAGACATACTTGGGCCCTTTTTCATGGCATCGAGATAGCGAAAATTTCTTCTAGTAGCAGTGGACTATTTCACCAAATGGGTTGAGGCTGAACCCCTGGCAAAGATCATTGAAGTTAAAGTGCAGGACTTTATTTGAAAATTGATAGTTTATAGATTTGGCTTACCTCAGACCCTCATTAATGATAATGGGTGCCAGTTTGTAGGAGCCAAATTTGCTGAGTTTTGTGAGGATCTAAATATCTCTCATCATTTTACTTCTACAGCTCACCCCCAGATAAATAGTGAGGCTGAGGTAACCAATAGTACTCTATTACAGGGGATAAAGGCAAGGCTTGAAAAAGCAAAAGAAACTTGGGTGGATGAATTTTATCATATGCTCTGAGCTTATAGAACTACTTAAAGGTTACCAACTGGGGAGACTCTATTTGCTTTAGCTTTCGAAATAGAAGCAGTCATCCTAGTTGAACTTGGACTTTCTTCGGCATGAGTCGAAGCCTTCAATGAATAAAATAACTCATAGGATCTCAGAGCAAATCTTAATCTATTAGAAGAAAAGCAAGAAAGAGATCAAATTTGGATGGCAGCCTATAGATAGAAGGTGGCTCGGTATAATAATTCCAAAGCCAAGAGTAAAATATTCAAGGTTGGAGACTTGGTGCTACGACGAGCAGACATCTCACAGCCATAAAATCAAGAAAAGCTCACCTCAAACTAGGAAGACCCCTATAAGGTCATGAAAATCGTCCGACTAGAATCTTATTATCTGAAGGAACTTAGAGGGGCTACACTCCTATAATCTTAGAATTCAAAAAATTTATGAATGTATTATCAATGACTTCAATAAAATTTTCTTATTTTAACTTCTATCTTTGGTGCAAAATTATGTGATGACAAAAAATTACTCAATCGAACTTCATTCCTAAACAAAATGGAAGGCCTCTAGTTATTTATGATAGGAGGTTAACCTCATCCAAGCAAGGGTGAAGGCCTCCGGTTGTTTAAGATAGTAGGTTAACCTCATCCAAGTGAGGGTGAAGGCCTTCGATTATTTAAGATAGAAGATTAATCTTGTCCAAGCGAGGGTGAATGCCTCCGGTTGTTTAAGACAAGAGGTTAACCTCGTCCAAGCAAGGATGAAAGCCTCCAGTTGTTTAAGATAGGAGGTTAGCCTCATCTAAGTGAGGATGAAGGCCTCTAGTTATTTAAGATAGGAGGTTAACCTCATCCAAGCAAGGGGAAAGGCCTTCGATTCTCTAAGATCGGAGGTTAACCTAGTCCAAGTGAGGATAAAGGCCTTCAGTTATTTAAGATAGTAGGTTAACCTCCTCCAAGTGGGAGTGAAGGCCTCTAGTTATTTAAGATAGAAGATTAACCTCGTCCAAATGAGGGTGAAGGACTTTGATTATTAAAGATAGGAGAATAATCTTATCATAATAAGGATGAAAGCTAATCACGTCAGAAACAGGAGGAAAACCTCGTCCGGACGTGAATAAAGATCCTCAAGAGGGATATGAAGGTCCCAATTTCTAAATTGAAGAAAGGTAATTTTCAAACCAAATTCAAAGGCCTCTATTCACAAGCAAGGAGGACAGACCTATAAAGTGTCAAACAGAAGACACCATTGCAAAACAACTACCTTCAACAACAACACAAGAATAAGAAACTCAACAAATATTTAATTGAGACAAGATAGTGAAGAAGCAAAAGAATATTATTTCATTAAAAAAAAAAAGATCATTACAAGTGGAGGTCCTTAGGATCGATTACAAAAAAAAACACATACATGAAAAATAAAATAATGAAGTTCTACTCAGAGTCAGACTTTGGATTACCAACCTCAGCCAATACGAGAGAGTGCTTCAAATTTTCTATCTTCTCTTCAAGGTCTCTTCTCACCACCAAGCTCTTCTCGAGCAATTTTTGAGATCTTCGAAGGTCGTCTTCTACTTTCCTTAATCTCTTTCTCAGGACCATGGATTCAACCTTAGCATCCTTCACCGCATTCTCATTATAGGTTGTCTGGATCTTGAGTTGAAGGAGTTCAGCTTTACACTTTTTGTAATTCACTGAAAGATCCCCAAGGGTTCTCTTTAGAGAAGCAACTTCCTTTGGATCCCCTCTTGAACTGGCCTGGACCTTGTTTGCCATGTACTTTTAAAGTTGCATCACTTCGGCATTCACCATCTTGAGTTTCTTTTTATAATCTTCAATCTGCTAACACCACTTGATTTGATAGGTCTCGTATGCCTTTTTAGCATCAAGCAGCTATTTCTAAAGGTCGAAGAATTTCTTCAACCAATCCCAACCATAGTCTGCCTGATCCTAAA
Source organism: Cocos nucifera (assembly GCA_006176705.1). Lineage (NCBI taxonomy): Eukaryota > Viridiplantae > Streptophyta > Magnoliopsida > Arecales > Arecaceae > Cocos > Cocos nucifera. Next base: position 23,405 of record QRFJ01007399.1, on the reverse strand, counting down.
CCCAGGCCAAGTCCTTCTCCAACTAACCAATCTTCGCTTTTGCTTCATGAAGTTTGGCCTTAAAAGAATAGATTTTAGCCATCAAGGTCCAGGACTTCTCGCTAGCACACTTCTAGGTTTCCTCAAGCTCTTCATTCAGATGGTTCTTCTTGTTAGTATATTCTTGGAAGAATTGTTTGGAGGACTGGCGAAAATGGTTAATTTTAATGGCAGCTTCAACATAATTTTTCTTTGATTTCTGAAGCTCATCCTCAGCCTTCTTCAATTTCTTCTTTATCTAATAAACTTTCTTTCTCAAATTCTTAATTTAAGCCTTCAAAGGAATACCCTACGGTAATGGTTCCACCTCAACTAGAGACTATACTCAATATATATACATGCCACAACACAGAGATGAAAAGAAAAAGTTTAATATTGATTTCATTGATCAAAAAACTCTTAAGTATATTGCATAAAAAAAAAGAGAGAAGAAAAGATATAATTGTTAGGAGGTCTCAGACTTTTGAGGGAAGAACAGTGGGAGAGCTCGATGCTACCTCCATAAAGGCTAGCTCTTCAATGGGCTCGATGATGGTAGGTTTGGTAGAAGGAACTTTGGGGCTAGCAGCTGAAGGTCCTACTTCATCATCGAAGGAGCCTTCTACCAAGAAGTCAAGGTCCATCTTTGGGAATTTCTCCATGACCCTCCTCTGGCATACCTCGAACCCCTTAAGGAAGGCCTCTTGAGTGAAATCTATCTTGATATCTTCCATCGCCTTTGAAGACTTGAAGGATTCGATAGCCCACTCCTTCTCCAAACCGACCTCCTTCTCGACCTTCCTCCATTTGTTCTCCTCCAGGATCATGGTAGCCTTCAATTCCATCAATGTCTGTTCTTCTTTATGGAGTGCTTTCTGAAGGCGCCCGATCTCGGCAGAGTGAGCCATTCTCAAGTCCTCGACCTCAACCTGGGCATTCTAAGCCTCCACCTAGGCCTCCTTGATGGCTTTTGAAGCCTCAGCTTTATGAAGGTTCAATACCTCTACATGGGCATGCAAATGATGTCCCAGCTGCAAATGACAAAATGTAAGTTATAGTTGTGGGTTTACTAATATTTAACCAAGCTCAAAGGGAAGGTTTATTACCTCAAGAAAAGCTACATAAGAATCTCTTATTTTCTCCTCATCTTCTGTGTGGATCATCCTCTTAAGAAGGTGTTGAAGGACACTACCTTCCATCAGGGGTTGGACAACCTCCCAGTCATCCAAGGAACCTTTCTCTAGGTTGGAGCTATTGTTACCACCAAACTCTCTGGCACTCCTAACTTTTCTTGTGGTGGAATTCCTCTTTCTCTTCTGTACTACTCTTCCTTGCTCAAGAGGCATGGAGATAGCAGCTTCATTGGGTGAAGTTGAGCTTAGTGCAACTGCAGTGACTTCTGAAGTGAGGGCAGCCTGAGTTGGCACGACCAAGCTTGGACCTTGAACCCTCTCTCACTTCGATGACTCCTTGGAAGAACTACCCTTTGTTTTGAGGGCTTTGATTCCTTTGGTTAACTGGTCAAGTTCTTCTAGAGTTATCTCTGCAGTAGTAAGAAAACCAAAGTTAGGACAAAGGATAAAGCATAACTAACAAGATATGAATGTATCCTGCTGGATCAAGGAGACTTAAGCCAAGATTAAATAAAGTGATCTTTTAGCAATTCAAATAGTGGAGGAGCTTGATAATTTCTTATTTTGTTAGCCAAGTTGAGATCCTCTCTTTCTAACCCCAGAGCTCAACGGACTAAATCTCTTAGTTGCCCTCAAGGAGGACGTCCTAATTCTAAGAAAAAATATGAAACAAAGAAAAACTTTTTCTTCCAGTCATGAATGGAAGAAGGAGCACCCTTAAGTAATTTCTTCTTATCAAACTGAGGGGATAGGTACCACCAATCTTTGACAGTGGGATAATGCTTGAAGGTGAAATAAGAAAATGGTAGGTTGGACCTCGATCAAAATACAAAGAAAAAAAATCTTATGATGAATCTAAATGAGTTTGGAGCCATAGAGATAAAGAAAATATTCAAAAATCAAAAGAGGTCTATGACAAAAGAAGGAATTGAGAGTCAGAGTCCAGCACAAAGGGCTTTGGTATACAAATAGAAATGATCCAAGCGAAGAGCGCAGGCTCGGCCACTCAGTCCAAAAAGCTACAGCTCGTATTCTGAATGAACCTCGTGTTGGATCCTTATTAGAGAAAGGTCTTCGGAGCATAGAGAACAAGGGATGGTCTCAGCTATGAAGGTTGGACGGGGTGCTATCCTAGGGTTGGCTCCTTCTCTAGGGGCAAGGTTTTGGGAGTTCGGACCGAAAGGGCTCCTAGAACCGATTGACCAAGAAATGTCAGAAGACATCTTGAATCAAACTAAGTTGAGAAAATCCCTTAAAATTGGAAGAATGGGCTGCAAAATCTTTTGAAAAACCCAAGAAAAAATAGCAAACTCTCTTGAAGAAACCAAAAGGTCAGAATGTGAAAGTAAAGCAAAGAAACATGGAATAATGGTTAAGAGACTAACCAAGATCGATTAGAAATCTCAAGAGGAGATAAGTAGAAGGCAGACGGAAGAGATGTCGATGGTCAGAGAAATCATGATAGAAGATGAATGGGATGCCTGGAGGAGATGTGGAATGGAAGAAGAAGAAGAAAACCATAGGCAAAAGTAGAAAATTGGAGGTGAAGAAGGTGTTTAAATAGCCAGAAAAAATTAGAGAAAGTTATGATTGTAGATCCTCTTCGCCCACTCCACACCTGACACATGTCCCATTCATCATGCCTGCAGATGATGGCTGATAAGGTATTTATGATGCCATACTTGAAGCTCCGTGCTAGGAAGAATTTCAAAAATTGAAGTCTTTTCAGGCCATTCAATATTAAAGAAACCTCGGCACCAGTCAAAAAAAGCCAAAACCTCTTCATCTCCCGAAAGTGGGAAACCAAAAAAGGACTTTGGCATTCATAGTTTTTGTACTCCTTTCGTTCAAACTTCAAACTCAGGAGTCGGGGACAAGTATGGAGGATAAAATAGCTTCCATCAAAGTCCAATAAGATATCAGATCTCGGTATGATTTCATCTAGAGTCATGATGGCTATGACCAAACTTCGATCAAGTGGTTCTCCTACTCCAACTCAATTCAAGAAGGTTGACCTTCAATCCATGTGTGCCGGATGACCTTCTCAACTATAATTGTTAGCTCTCTTCCAATGATCGTAGGACTCACCAGAGACATAATGAACTTCGACCGGATGAACTTAAATAGTGAAAGAAGTTATTAATCAATCGATTCTAATCCCAGCATCAGCAAAATTCCATCAAGTATATAATCCTAGTCCAACCCGACTTTGTCTACTAGCTGACCTTGAAGATGGTCGAATTTTCCCACTACAAATGGTTGATCTCACCAATCTCACATTGGGAACTCCAGCCAGCCAAATTTCTCTTCAATTAAATTTCATTCTAGCTAAACTTCTTTACTTTAGTTTGTGGATAGCGGTCGATCTTGAAAGTGGTCGAGTTCCATCGTCCCCTCCTAACAATTGTAGATCTAGCCAACTCATGTCGTGAACATGGATTGAATGAGTTTGAACAATGAAAGAACCTCACCGACAATATCAGTTCAATCTCCAATCCAAAATAAGTAATAGCCATCCTACAAATAGTGAACTTCAGTGCTCTATTAGGCTGGCCTTAAGTATTGGCCAAACTCCTTAGAGTAGTTAGAACAGCAACACTAAGAAGCTCTAAATCTCAGTACTCATTCATCCTAACTCCCAGTCAATCTCGAATCTCTGTTGCCCTGGCCTTGCTTCTTAAAGTTGTCAAAGGTAGCACTAGCAAAATCCAACCAACTGTAGGTCCATCCTTCGCTACTTAGAAGCCAACCTCCAAGCTCGATCAGTCTGATCTCGAGTTCTGTATGAGCAGTCTGCTCCCAACCACAAAAGTCTCTAATCTTTCATCCAAATTCTAATAAATAAAACTCAACCATCCATAAGTCATGATAAATGATAGCCCCCTTTCTATAATAAACTTTACATGGCCCGAATGGCTTACTGACATTCTATTATGGCTGTCACTTTTATTCTATTACGAGCTCCTCCTATATAAGGGATCCTCTATATTTGTTTTCTTCTCTAAGCTATTATCTTTGCTTACATTCTCCTGAGTACTCCATTTTTATTGGCTATAAAACTAATTTGACCATCGGAGGATCCTACCAGAGCCACCCACCTTTGATTTAGATTTCATCTTGTAGGTCTCGTCAATGACCTCATCTTTCCCAACTTCAGCATGCTCCAACATCTTACCCTTTTATGCACCAATAGGGGTTATGCGCTTGAGACTGCTAGTTATATTTTGAACAATATTCCAAGCAAATTTGTTGCAAAAACTCCATATGAGATATGAACTAGGCATAGGTTGATACTCTCTCACCTTAGAATTTGGAGATGTTCGGCTTATGACATATATTTGTAGGTAGAAAAGCTTGGACCTAGGTCCAATAAATGCTTATTCATAGGATATCCCAAGAAAACTAGGGGTTATTACTTCTACCTTGCTATAGAGCAAAAGATGTTCGTCAGCAATAGGACAGTCTTTTTGGAAAAGAAATTTCTTAGAGAAAGAACTGTTATCTCTAATATTGAAGTTGGTGAAGTTTGATAGGCGGAAGAACCGTCATATTCTAGTAAACCTACAAAACTGAATTTGATAAGATCAAACCCAGAGCCTATTATAGAGGCACTCTTGACGAGATCCGATAGAGTACCGCATTAGCTAGACAAATACTATAGTTTCTTGATCTACGATGGTGATCCTGTTGAACTCGATGAGAACGATGAGGATCTGATCACCTACATGGATGCCATGCAGAAGTTCGACTCTGATAAGTGACTGAAAGTCATGAAGTCTAAAATAGAGTCCATGAAGGTCAATAATGAATGGACACTGGTTGATCTAGCTGAAGGGGTAAAATCTATTAGGTATAAGTGAATTTTCAAAAGAAAAAAAGATGCAAACAGGAAGGTGGAGACCGATAAAGCCTATCTGATTGCTAAGAGATATCATCAGCATTATGCTATTGACTATGATAAGATATTTTTTTTAGTTGCAATGCTCAAGTTTATTTGGATTGTACTTGCGATAGCAGCATTCCTAGACTATAAGATCTAGTAAATAGATGTGAAGATAGCTTTCTTGAATAGAGAGCTTGAAGAAGAGATGAATATGATATAGCTTGAGGGATTCACATCCATAAATGAGTCTAAGGTGTGCAACCTTCAGAGATCCATTTATGAATTAAAGCAAGCATCTCAGAGTTGGAACATATATTTTGATAAGATGATCAGAATGTATGACTTCATTAAGAATGGAGAGAAACCCTACATCTATAAATGGACTAATGGTTCTGTAGGATTATTTCTTCTATTGTATGTAGATGATATTCTCTTAATCGAGAATGACATCCCTACACTATAGGAAATAAATGTTTGGCTATCATCTTAATTCTCTATGAAGGACTTGGAAGAATCTTCCTACATCCTAGAGATGAAGATCTATAGAGATAGATCTAAAAGATTGCTTGGATTATCCTAGTCCATGTACATCGATACCATGCTGAAGCGGTTAGCATGGTGAATTTCAAGAAAGGCTATCTTTCGATAGGCCATGAAATTAGTCTCTCAAAGAAGGATTATCTATTAACTCCTCAAGAAAGAAAGTGTATGAATAGAATATCATATGCTTTGACAGTGAATTCTATTATATATGCCATGACATGTATGAGATCGGATATGGCATACTCACTAGGGATAGTGAATACATATCAACCTGATCCGAATGAGAATCACTAGAAGGTTGTAAAGATAATCCTAAAGTATTTGAAAAATATTAAGAACTAATGGCTCATTTATGGAGATGTTGACTTAAAACTTGTGGGATATATTGATTTTAATTTTCAGTCAGATCATGATGATAGTAAGAGTGTGCCAGATTATCTATTTATCTTAAACGATAGAGCAGTCTGCTGGAAGAGTTTTAAGTAGCACACTATGGCCGATTCTATAAACGAGGTGGAGTATGTCATGACATCCGATACCATGAAGGAAGCTGTATGCCTACGAAAGTTCATCGACGAGCTGGGAGTGGTACCCTCCTTAGATAGTCCCGTTCTACTTTACTTTGACAACACTAGAGCCATAGCTCAAGCAAATGAACCAAAGGCACATCAGTGTACAAGCACATTCTACATCGCTACCATCTTGTACGAGAGATCGTGGAACGAGGTGATGTCGAGCTTTAGAAAATTGATGAAAAGAAGAACATGGCTGACCCATTAACTAAAGCCCTTGGAATCAAAAAGTTCGACAATCATAAATGGAAGATGGATATTTGATATTATTTTGAATGGCTTTAGTCTAAGTGAAAGTTGTTGGGTATTATATCTTAAAGCCAATTGTTTAGGTTATAGATGGTTGAGTTGAATGTAAATTTATACTTGAATTATTAATGAATAAAATTATTATTCTAGCTATTCATCATTTTTATGCATTTTTCTTTTAATGAACTTTTTTATGATAAAGTCTTTAGGACTATTTAAATTGGATAAAAAAAAATTTATCATTTAGTTCTTGAACTTGTTCATGATCAAATGATATATTATTATCCAGGATCATAACATTTACCGAGTGTAGGTCATTGTATGCCATATGAGTTGGTTTTCTCTTAACCAAGAAGTATGGTCATATTGGTATGGCATGCAGGTGAAGTATAGGAGTACATTTCACTGAACGTGATCTAACTATGGAGCTCTCTGCTGTCAAGATTTGCTCATAAAGGATATGAGTATAAGTGTCCCTTAGATCTGAGATCACTATGGTGACTTGCAAGCAACTTACTGTACTTTGGTATCAAACTACTTGAATTTCTAATTTAGTAACAAAAAATTACTAAGTGCAATCAAGTACTTATTTAGTCAGTGCATGAATCAACATGGGATTGACCCCTTCAAGTATTGGAGTAAATACATCACTGAATTTAAATTTAGCAAAACCTCAATCGAGGTAATCCATATAATGGATATTGAAATTTGAAATACAATATGGATGTTTTTTTAAATTGGCAAGTCAAATCCTAGGTTGTCCTTTGAGTATTGAGGTCAAGAGGATGAATTCTATGGTAACAATATGCTACAAGCTCATGGATGTTGCATTGCGACTATTCGATCTATCCAAACGTCGAGTATCATTGCTAGATGGTCACATCAATTAGTATGAAAATTGACTTCTATGCTACCGACATAGGGTTCGAACTTTATGTTAGATGTGTGTTCTAGAAGCTAGATTAACGGATACTTGTAATACACTTCGAAGGATAATTTTATAATTTTGACTATAAATTAATAAAAAAATTATTTTTCTATAATAGTGTGTATTTAGAAGTATCTATGATACATCCTTTCAGTTAATGGTATTGATAATTCATATTTTTAAGAGTTGAAAATTTAAGACATGAATTTTCATAATTAACTCATAAACTACTTTCGATCGTAGGATCATCATGAAGATGGTGATCAATCTGGAAGATTAGTGTACGATCACTTTCTTATGGTAGATGAGTCTTGTGTCTATGGTATGGAGACACCAAAGTGAGAGTATAGATACTTGTAGAGAATGAAGGCATTGAGCATGACCACCTCGACCAGTCATAAGAAAGTCTACCTTCTCATCGATGACTGGCTCATTGCTGCAGTTGTGTGTCAGGTTCATTGACCTGAGGAGCATTCGATAGTTCATCTTGAGTGTGTTGTAGTTTGACTATACCATAACTTGATCTCTTAGCCATTCAAAATCTTGAGATGTATATTAGCTATAGCATGTTCATTGTAGGAACTGGATTGCACTAAGATGGGATCTATCAATCTCGATAGTGAAGGAGTAGTCCTATGATGATCATGAGATCGAGTCCTTAAGCCCAGGGCCATGGTAGTGTGATATAATAGAAAAGAGTTTTCTATTAGGATTTCACATCGGACTCAAATTGAATGATTCATTCATATGATAGATGTTAGGTTTTGACGAGTTTACCTTAAACCCTAATCCTATCAGGACTCATGATAGTAGAATCGATTCACACAGATAGCTACACCGAAAGGTTCACTTTCAATTTTGATGGATTACCATCATATGATGCTAGGTATCACTGGTGGATTTTGAGAGCAATTAGAATAATCCTGATGATCGATCATTCTAATTGTATGAATCAAAAAAATTTTGATCCATCGAAAGGTATTTTGATGATGTAAATGATAGAGATCATGACATATCTCATTACCATACATAATTGAACCTAACTGGGTCACACATACAAGGATTTGAGTCTAGTTGTGATCAATTGGATGGAGTCAGTTCAATTGATTTGGATTAGATCTGATTAGGTTCAAGAAATTCATGCTAGCACATGATTGAACCTAACATTCTTCTTTTGTAGTCTTTCTAGTTCATCTCAAGCCGAAACTCTGACTGAAACTTGTCCATGTCAGAATAGGGTTATCTAAATTTTATTAGATGAGTTTAGGATAACACCTATCTTTTTTGGTCACCTACCATTTTTGGTCTGCCATTTTTGGTCACTTGCCTTTCCTATCGCACACCAGGGTCAAAGGTTGACCCTATTTAATGAAAGAAGGGATCAGGGGCGCATGCCCGTCGAAGATTTTCTAGGGTAGCACACCCCCACTTTTTGGTTTGACATGGAGAGGGTGCACATCCCCCTAGATATGCACCTAAAGTGGATAGGTTTTAACTTGGTCAAATTTCAGATTTGACCAATCAAAGAGGTTTGATAGAGATCAAATTCTAAGAGAGAAGGAAGAGTTCCTTATGCACTCTAATTCCTCCCTCTTTCATTATCAATCTTGTATTGCAAATATGGGAAATTTGGGGTGGCAATTTTAAGGTAAGTTGGTGAGAAATTTTGTCAAGAAATCAAAAACAAATCAAGCAATTAGTTGCTTGATTGATTGGAACACTGAGGTGGCGTAGGGCTGTATTTAAGAAACCCTACGCGCAAGGGTTTCTAATGCTTTATGCTTCATGTCCCAAGTCCCCATAGGTGGCCATCCCCTCTTTCTCCATGCCCCTCCTCTTCTTCTTCTCCACACCCAAAGGTTGGGCCAAGGTTCCAAGAGAAGGTCCATAGAAATAGAAATTGATGCGAAGGTTTCAAAGAAAGAGACGACGTTCGTGAGACGAGCGCATTGCCTTCATCAATTGATTTGAAGGCCTTACAAATTAGATTTAGATCTAATTTTTGGTGAACAAATCCAAAAGAAGAGCATCTCCAGATCTAGCCCAAGTGGACTCTGGTAGAGGCTAGGCACATGCATGATTTAATCCAGAACCCTAAGCTTTCGCAGATCATCGGTAGGGTAATCAGATTACCCAATTAGGTACAAACTTCATATCTGATTTAATTTTTATTTTTAGATTTAATATCACATAATTAAAATTATATCAAAAAACTCTCTGATATGATTAGACTTTATAAAAAAAAAATAAAATATTTTCTATAGATCTAGTCAAATCAGACCGATCTTGTGGCAGAAAAAGCAGTTTTTTCTTCAACTAGTTTCAGAGCTGCATTAGCAGTTCTTCAGATCTATTTTAAGATCTAATTTTTTTATAATTTATGACATAATATTAAAAATTTTATATATCACATCAGATGTGATTAGATTTAAAATCAAAAGAATTAAAAATTTTAGATTCATATCAAGCTTGCATAAGATGCAAATCTAGACTAGGTTTAGAATTGTTCTATAAGTAGTCTAGTGCTAATTTTCTATTTGATATGATTAAAAAAAAATTTAGATATTTATGCCTCTATTTTTAGATGTTATAAGTGTTATAATCAGATCTGAAAGTAGAAAATAAAATTTTTAATTTTTATATGAGATATGAATAAAGCATGCCTAGACTAATTGTAGAATAGTTCTATGATTTATCTAGAATAGATTTTATCTTGATTTGATCAATATAAAATTTATTTTTCTAATATTATATGTGATGTATTAGATCTGAAAGTATGTATTTAGGATTTAATGATTGATACATGAGATGTATACAGAATGTGCATGTTTAGATCTACGACTTTGTATGAGATATATGTTGTAGATTTATTATTTTGTAGTGTAGTAATTGTTTCTGATTAAGATGTTTCCCTTGGCCGTCGGATCACAAAAGCAAAGTAACATTTAAAGGCCCTCTCCTTCCATTCGATGGGACGCTCTTATGGGGTGTAGGGATGCTGCATGTTCATCCTTAAGCAGAAATCAAAAATTTACTTTTCTGCAAAACCCTAGATCCTAAAACCCTAGGATTTTGCATGTTTCTAGTTATGAACCCAAACTTAATTAAGAATTAACATTATAAAATTAATTAGATCTAAAATTATAAATTTTAAGATCTAAGACATCTTCATAAATTTGGGTTTAGGCATGGGTAGCTCAATTAGATCTATCGGTTGATCAAATCGAATCAAGAATTGGTTAGATGGGATCAAAGAAAGCTTAGATTTGACCAACCTAATAGAATTAAGTTTGGATCAGGGTCGAATCACATTGAGATGTGACTTGATCAAATCAAGACCTGATTTGGCTTTACGATTCGAGCCTGAATTGTAGCTAATCCGATTGATTCTACTTTGATAATTTGGTATCTAAGATAAGTCTGGCAGATACGATCAACTAATTTTTAATTGGAAGCTACTCGATCTTGAATGTATTCTTATTGAGTTAATGGCATATCCCTTCCACTAGTCTCCCTTACTTGACTATTTATGTCGATCCAGTTCTGATTAGAGGTGGCTAACAATTTGAGCCAACCCATGCCACTAAGTTAGTCATAATTGTTATGACTAAGGCAAGTTTAGTTTAAAGAGATCAAAATTAAATCTTTCTAAGAAAATATTAAGTCTAAGGTCTTCCACCATTCTAGATGTATGGACTCTTTTTGAGGTTGATGTTTCTTGGCTGGATACAATGGTTCAATTACATCGAAAAGATGCAACCATGTCTATTAGGCATTGGATGCTATGGATTGGAGGATGAGTTGGGCTCAATATTCTGGATATGATGAGCGATCCAATCAAAAATTCAATTTCTACAAGTGGTCGGTCTGACTTAACTAAGAATTGTATCAATATTCTGACATGATGAGATTCATGAATTAGAGACCAAGTTTGGGTACACCATGATTAGAGAAACATTGGATAAGAGTTGTCTACTCATCAGTTGATCTATCACCAATAACTATTAGGTGAGGTGGTGAGCCAGTCAGTGGGACCGCACCATCCACTAGAAATCATTGATCATAGAGATTTTTGCATCTCTACCAAGAAAGTATAGGGATCCGAGTAAATAGTGGAAGCCTAATTTATTTAAAAATAAAACTTCTAAATAAATTGGTTAAGTCTAATTATAAATCTAACTAAAAACTTTAACTCTCTACGAAAAATGTCTGCGTCCAATCCATTAGCCCATATCATGGACACTTATAGACTGATCAAACCCAACTACAAGGTTGGCTCCAAAACTTCAAAATTATTTTGGATTTCGAGAAGTTGACTCATGTGTTAGAATAGGATCCTTCCACTTTACCAGTCCATTCATCCGCTGAACAGAGAGCGTCTCTAGATAAGTAGATGGAAGATGATAACAAAGTCAGATATTACATGTTGGCTTGATGTCTAATAAGCTCCAGCACCAACATGAAGATAAAGACTAGCCACCAAATGTTGGCTTACCTGTAAGAGTTATTTGATGAACAGAGTCATGCAACCAAATATCAAGTCATTAAGAGATTTTTTAAAGCTCAGATACATGATTGGCAGTCAGTCCAAGATCATTATCTGATATGATCAAGGACTTAGAGGAGCTTGAGAAACTCTCGTGTCAAGTTGGACAAGGACCTATAGATCAATATAATTCTACAATTCTTGACTGATGCATATGGCAGTTCATTATAAACCACCATATGCATAAACTTCAAAATACCTTGGCTGATCTTATGAATATGCTGGTTATTGCTAAGCACTTTATGAAAGATTCAAAGGACTTAGTGCTTACTATGGAGAAAAAAACTCTTTTGAAAAGAAGAAGAAGTCTATGAAGAAGTAGAAGATAAAAAGTGAGAAGAGGAAGAAGGGAGAGCCAAAGAAGAAGGCCGCCGATAAAGAAAAGTATTTTCATTATAATTCTGACGGCCATTGAAAGCAGAACTACCCTTTATACCTGGCCATTCTTAAGAACAAGGAGGCAGATCCTTCTAGAGGTATGCTCGTGATTAAATCTAACTTAACAATTTCTTTTGCATCTAGTTGGATACTTGATTCTAGATCTAGTGCTCATATATGCACTTTTATGTAGAGTCTGAGGAGCAAGAGGCTGAGGGATGGTGAGATGTTCCTGCATGTTGAAAATAGAGCAAGAGTTGCTGCTGTGATCGTTGGAACCTATCCTCTTTGACTACTATCTATTTTGATTTGATTCTTAGGAATTGTTATTTTGTGCCTGCAATAAGTAGAAATTTGATTTTTATTTCTTTATTTAGCATATGAAGGTTATGTTATTAACTTTCTTAAGGACCACTTTACTATTTTTTTTTAAGAAATAAAATTATAAGTAGATTCTTAATTAATAGTCTCTATCAATTGCATATTGATGTATCTGTGTTTAATGTTGAGCAAAATGTGAACGCCATAGGACTAAAGCGACCTAAGGATAGTCTAAATGATAAGTATCTATGGCACCTTAAGCTAGGTCATATAGTGGAAGACAGGATTAATAAATTAAAAAAAATTTGAATTATTAAGATTATTTGATCAGATCGAGAAGGTGAATATCTTAGTCAAGAATTTCTAGACTATCTTATGAAAAATGGCATAGTCTCTCAATGGACTTACCTAGAATGCCTCAACTCAATGGAATTTGAAAATGAGGAATCAAACCCTATTAGATATGGTCTGATCCATGATGAGCTTCATGGATCTTCTTGATTTTCTTTAGAGATATAGTCTAATGACCATAATTTACTTACTGAATAGGGTTTTCTCTAAAACTATTCCTACCATACTGTATGAGATATGGCATGGTAAGAAATCAAGTCTGAGTCATCATAGAATTTGGGATTGTCCAACTCATGTCAAGAGATAGCAGATGAATAAGTTAGAGTCTAGGTCCTTTAGAGCTCATTTTATAGGATATCTTAAAGAATCATTGAGATATTATTTCTATCTTTCGAAAGATCATAATATGATTGTGAGTCGACATGCCATCTTTCTTGAAAAATAGTTTATTTAAGAGGTGGCATCAAAGATAAATTAAGGCTCAAGGAGAAGTCTTTCCAGAGCAATGCTAAGAAATCTATGGAACCTAATTAAAATGAGCCAGTCCATCATACTTCACCTCATAGATAAATAGTTTTTTCATCTCCAGAATGTACTTAGCATTATTTCAGAAAATGTAGAGAAAATTATTCCTCACAAAAATGGAGTTCATGGTGATGATCCAAAATTATATGATGAGATGATAATCAGATATCACTTGATAATGTTTGAGGCATGAATAGAGATTGAACTTCAATGCGATCTAACAAGTCTGGACCTTGGGTAGATCCACCTGAAGGTATTATACCTATTAGGTATAAATGGATCTATAAGATAAAGATAGGTGCAGATGAAAAAATGGAGAGATTCATGGTTAGGTTAGTGGTGAAAGGATATATTCAGCATGAAGGCATTGACTATCAGGATACCTTCTCGCCAATGGCCATGCTTAAATTCATTCACACACTATTGTTTGTTGTTAGCCTATTTCGATATGAAATATAGATAATGGATGTAAAATGGCATTCTTAAATGGGGTATCTTGAGAAAGAATATCTATATGGATAGCCACTAGGTTTCACATCTAGTAATGTTGATCATAAGATCTGTAATCTACAAAGGTCCATCTATAGACTTAAGCAAATATCTCGAAGCTAAATGCTCATTTTAATGATGTGATCAAATCATTTGGATTTATCAAAAATGAGAAGTTTTGTGTATTTAAAAAGATCAGTGGAAGTGCTTTGTTGTCTTTCTGTACTATCTGGAATGAGTCCTCTATTTGAGAATGATACTTCATGTTGCCTACAGTCAAATATGTTTATCAAAAGAGTTCTCTATGAAAGACCTAGGAGAGGCATCCTTTATTCTAGATAGGGATAGACCAAATAGGATGCTAGGTCCTTCACAGAAGATGTACATAGAGGAGGTGCTGAAGAGGTTCAGCATGAAAAACTCCAAGAGAGGATTGGTATCCTTCAAACATGGTATTCATCTCTCCAAGAAGATATGCCCTAGCACACTTGAGAAGATTGAATGTATGAGCAAGATCCCTTATGCTTCTATAATAGGAAGCTTCATGTATGCCATGCTATGTACACGACCTGATATAGCCCATGCTGTGAGTGTCACAAGCAGGTATCAGTCGAATCCAGGTGAAGAGCACTGGACTTCTATGAAGTAAATCCTTAAGTACTTGAGAAGGACTAAGGATATATTCTTGATCTTCGATAATAAGAAAATCCAGGTCTAGGAATATACAGACTCAGGACATTATTGTTTGATATAGATGATTGAAAGTCACATCTGGTAGTCATATTTATTATGCAATGTGGTTGCTGTCAGCTAGAAGAGTTCCAAGTAGACAGTGATAGCGGATTCCACCATAAAAATAGAGTACATCACTACATCAAAAGCTACAAAGAAGGCATTTTGGTATAAGAATTTTGCTACAAAGCTTAGAATGATGCCATTGAATGCCATCCGTATAGGTGGTGTGGTGCTTCGAAGTCTTGGGAGGCCATGGGTGGAGCCAGGGTGAGGGCTCCAATGAGGCTAGGACAGGTGTGATCCTAGGGCTAGGACAAAAGTTGTCCTAGGGTGGAGACGGCATGTAGCTCTCCACGGACTTGAGGTTCAGGTATTGAGGACCTCAAGGGGCTTGGTTGGTGCTTCAGAGATCTAGGATTCAAGATGGAGCAAGAAATCAAAGCGAAGAATCAAGACTATAAAGAAAGATTTTTAAGTTTAGCTGGCTCATCCAAACTAAAGTCAGCTAAGTCCAGAGCAAGAAAAATATAGAAAGTCGAGTTTGAACTGCAAACATAACACAGAACTGGGCTGGCTCAGTTTAAGGTTGAGCCGACCTAGTGGAACTTAGCTGGCTTAGTGCTGAGACTAAGCCATCTCAGTGCGCAGGTAGAGTTACATGAGGGTCTATTTTGGGCTAGGGTCTGGGTTGATCCTAGGGATCTTAAGGCTTGGTTTGCGAGGTCTTAAAAGGACTAATTCATATATGGGTTGGGATTAGATCCAGAGGATGAGAGCATGTGAGATAGGCTCGGTGAGTGCTTTCCTGTATTGGGTTAGCCTAAGGAAGTTTTTGAGCAGAAATTTATTAGGATTCATGTGGGAACTCTAGGGTATATAAACCAGGATATTATAACTTTTACTGGAAGGAAGAAAATACAATTGAGCTTTTCTTTCTAACTCTTTTCTCTCTTCTCTCTCATTCTAATACCAAAATCCTAGCTTCTCTCATCTTTCTTAGATCTTCATTTTGCTGGATTAACATCCAGGTTCATGCAAGAGATTGGATCTACGATTGTGGCTCGAGTAGCCATAGGAATAATAATTGGTATCAGAGCAAGATTAAGCATGAAGGAGGAAGAAGATCAGTTTTCAGTAGTGAGATTAGATCTAAAGGCTTTCTTCAGGCTTCATGATGAAGGAAGAGATCATAGGGCTGTTGTCCACCATCCCTAGTCAAGGTATTTCTTAGATCTATCTATTTGTTGATATTTTATTCGGATTGATCATGGAGAATAATGGTTTGAAGATAGGATTAGAGAAGTTTGATGGAAAGGAATATTTCACGATGTGGATGGTAAGGGTGGAGGATCTGCTGGTTCAGATGAGGTTAGATTCGACCTTGGAAGATAGGTCGGAGGAGATCACAGACATGAAGTGGGTATCCTTAGAGAAAAGTGCATGTTGCCACTATAGACTTATTTGGCAATGAGAGTTGTTGTATGATGTGTTGGAGGAGAGAACACCCAAGGGATTATGGTCGAGGTTGCAATAGTTGTACACAGGGAAGAACATGTGCAACAAGTTGATGCTGAAGAAGCAACTATATAGCCTTTGAATGCAAGAGAGCGAGGATGTTGTGGGGCATATTCAATAGTTTGATCGGATGAGCATGGACTTGCTTAATATAGGGGTGGATTTAGAAGAGAAGGATAAGAGTCTATTGTTGTTGTGTTCGCTACCCGAGAGCTTCGATCCGTTAATGACAACTTTGGTGTTATGGAAGAAGCATGCGTGTATGAGAGATCATCATCAGTACTCATCTCAACGAGCAGTGAATGGATAACGAAGAGGAAGGTCTTCTAGGAGAGTCTTGTGGTTTCAGAGAAGCACAGAAAAGGAAAGAAAAAGGGCGAACAGAGGGGCAGCAAGGGGTCTAAGAGATGCTTCAAGTTCGGAGAAGTAGGGCACTTTAAGCGAAAGTGTCTACTTTGGAAGAAGTGCAAGGAAGGAGAAAGCTCAGATTCCATCATTATAGTTGTTGAAAATAAAGATTTGGATGAAATCTTGTTGGTCTCGAAGGAGCCCGCAAGTGTGGTGTATCTAAGATGATTTCAGACATGTCTGCAGAGTATAAGGGTCCGAAGGGGCAGCGACGATGTTCGAGGTACAACGGCAAGCCGAGCAGTGCAGCGTTGGATGGTTGTCCTTGAGGGACTCGAAGATAGAGTCAGCTTCTGCAGCATTAAGGAAAATTCAGTTCCAGGTAAAGCACTAGGTAGAGGTGGCTTCACGGGTGGAGGAACCTGTGACATGGATTCATAGAAGGGGGGTGCAAAGGGAGGACCTATATCCTAACACCAGTATCAGGGCTGTTACAAATTCTAGGTGGAAGGTTGTGTAGGAGATGGCATGACTCTAAGGGATTAGTGTCATGTTGGAGCATTAGAATATTGTGGCGAGTTGGTAAAAGAAACGTTGCATGATTCTTCTAAGAAGTCCATGACAAGTTTTGAATGCAACTACCAAGCAGAAGGTTACCTACAAATCCAAAGGTAGGTTAAAGAAACAATCCAAGGAACTTCAATGGTTGGAGGTGGTTTAATTCTCGGAACGCCTTAAAGGAAGCTCAGCAGTTGGAAGATCCAATTGGTAGTGGCAAGATGAGCATGAGGGGCTATCAGGCGCATGAGGAGATAGCAGGATCATGAAGGGAATGATGTTGCCCAAAGTGTGCCAAGGCTGGGCGCACCTAAGGTGAGATTGTAGTGAGAGTAGTGCTCCCAAGCCTTTGGAGAGGCCACGGGGTGGAAGCCAGCATGAGGGCTCGGGAGAGGTTAGGAATAACTTGGCGTCTGATTCCGCCTCCTCTGCAGCAACTAACTAGGTGGTGGTTCTAGGGCCCTCTTAGGACAGTGAGTGTTGCTGCCATAGGATGGACGTGGCATGTAGCTCTCCAATGGCCTTGAGATTCGGGGATATTTGAGGACCTCAAGGGCTTGGTTGGTGCTTCCAAATTCAAAATTTAAGATGGGCAGAGAATCAAGTTGGAGATCAAGATTGTAGGAAAAGACATTCTACAGGTTAGTTTGGCTTAGTCCAAAACTGGGTCGGGCTTAAGTCTCAGAGCACAGGCCCAAAATAGAAAGGTCGAGTTTTTGAAACTTGCAAGCACGGGCACAAAACTGGGCGGCTCAGTTTCTGACTTAAGCCGATCCAGGTGATAACTTTAGTCGGCTTAGTGCGCGGGGGCAGATTATGAGAGGGTCTATTTTGGGCTAGAGTCTGGGTTGATTCCCTAGGGGTCTTAAGGTCTGATTTGAGAGGTCTTAAGGTGGTATTTATGTATGGGTTGTGTATTAGATCCAGGGGATGAGAGATTGTGAACATGGGGCTCGGTTGAGTTGCTTTTCATGTATTGGGTTAGCCTAAGGGAGTTTTTGAGCTGGTTTTATTAGGGTTTATGTGGAATCTCTTAGGTATGATAAACCAAAATATTTGTCTAACTCTTTACAAAACAGAAAAGGAATACAATTTAGGCTTTTTTTCCTAACTTTCTTCTCTCTTTCTCTTCTAGTTTCTTGCACACCCAAAACCCTAGCTTCTCTTCATCTTTTCTTGGATCTTTATTTCAGCTTCTGCCTGATTTTAATACCTAGGTTCACGCTAAGAGATCGGATCTTTACGGTTGACTGCTGCTGAGCAGCCATAGGAACAATGAGTCCCTTTTGTACTGTTGATGATAATGGCACCATAGCTTTGGCTAAGGAGGTCGAAGGACTCACCAAAAATCCAAGCACACTCAAGTAATGATTCCATTCATCCATTATTATCTCGAGAAGGATTGCTGTTAAGTGGATTAAGAGAGTTTACTCCATTGTGTACAATATTGGAGATCCTACTTAAGAGAGCCTCTTTAACCCTAGTAGAAGATCAAAGCCCATCTTAAGAAGATGGGACTTAGATTTATAGGAAAATTGACTTTTAGATCAAGGTGGATGTTTGTTAGATGTGTACCCTAGAAGCTAAGATTGTACTGACACTTACTCCAATATACTTTCTAAGGTAATTCTATAATGCTTGTTTATAAATTAATTAAAAAGATTATTTTCTATCATAGTGTGTATTTAAAAGTATCTGTTGAAACATTCCCTTAAATTAATTTGGTAATAACAATTATTATTTTCAAAGATGTTAAAAAATTTAAGACATAAATTTTCTAATAACTATAACTTTTCCTGATCGTAGGATCATTCCAGTGAGGATGCGTGATCGATCTGAAAGGTTTGGTGTACAATTTGCTTTCTTTAGGATAGATGAGTTCTCTTGTCTACGATGTGGAGTACATCGGGAGTGAGAGTATTAGGATCCTCGTTTAGAAATTGAGGGCACTAAGGCATGACCACCTTCGGAGCAGTGTTATAAGACAAATCTACCTTCTCATTGTATGACCTGGCTCGCTTGCATTATGTAGTTGTATATCAAGTTTTTTTAACCTGAGGTCAGCATCGACAGTTTACTTTTTGAGTGTATTATAGTTTTGACTGTCACCAGTAACTTCCAGTTCCTAGTCATTTTCAAAATCTTGAGGTGTATGTTGGCATTATAGCATGTTTCATTGTAGGAACTGGATTGCACTAAAGAGTAGATTTATTCAAACCTTGTATGTTGAGAGTAGTCCCTGATGTGATGCATCATGAGATTCGAAGTTCTGTTGACCCTAAGGATAATTTTGATGTAAGTAAAAGAATATTTCACTATATATTTTGACTAATGAAGTTGATTGAAGATCGTTCAAGATGTTTTTAAAAAGTATCAAATAAAAATCCCATAAAGTGCATTTGGAAATTGATAGATCAAGAGTTGGACGTGTGTACAGGAAAATCTCTGATTTTTCTGGTGTCCAGGTTCGGTTCTCGAGAATCTGATCAGTATCAAGATGACTATTATTTCGAATTTTATTTTTTTTTGATCTATATCATAATCTGCGGGATAAATTTCAAACTGATTAATATTATTTTAATAAATAAAATTAAAATAAGGATAAATTAATCAAGAATGTTAATTTTACTTGATTCTTGCTGGTAATCCTTATTACCCTGCTGTGGATGATCCTATAGTGCAGCGGATAGGTTTGGATCTAGCTACGCATAGCGACCTGAGCCGTCTATCGATTTCTCACTCAGGGCTAGATATGGGCATATCCTCTTCTTCTCTATCACAGTTTCCCAAACATTAAATTCTGGATCTGCTATCTTCGCCGTAGCTGATCTTTCAAAATTCTTGAAGATGCAGCATCGTTTCCTCCTTGTGCGGCAGCAGCAACGTAGCCTTTCTTTGCTTCTTGATCACCTTTCTCCTATGCTCTGGAATTCGCACCAACAAAAATCCAAAACTCCTTTTGAACTATGGAGGCAAGGGGAGAAGGTTGGATTTTGCCATGGAGGAGGGAGAAGGCCCAGCGTTGGGGGTATGTAATACTTCTTATGCTTCTCAAATCTTACCACATGTCAGCTCTGAGCTTGGGTAACAGCGGGTCTTATTCTATAGACTTTAGCTGCGATTCCAACTCCTGCTTCTTCCCAATAACCAATCATACCCTTGTTGAAATCAATTATCCTAAAATCCTGATTGGTCGGGTAATTAGGTCCCTGGTATTAGTCCTTTAGGTAGGGCGCTTAAGCAATCAAAGTTGGTTTCTTTAGAGAACGCTCTAATTCATTGGACATCCACAATTAGAGAAGAGTTCCTTGTCCAACAAGGACTCCAGGACGCCTCCAACTTTGGGCACATTGCCTAGCGGTGGCAGTCGCCCTTCTCCATGCCATGTTGCTGGGTGGGGGACAGGCCCACTACTTCTTCCAATAGTGGTTCCGTGACATGTGGTCAAAAGTCAAAGGTCTTCAATGGTAATGTATTGACACAGTCAAGGTAGACTTTGACAAAGTCCAGACGCACGAAGAAATGGATGCTGTGACAAAAATGGCAGGTAATGTCTCTTACAAATAAGACAACTTTTTTCCTTGACTTGGACAACCTCCAGTCAGACTTCATATGAAGGCCCTCTGAATTGAGACCCAAACTCCTTTTGCTCAGAGCAGATGACAACTTATTTATGATAACTAAAATGAATGTAACTGTTTAGGTTTTCAATCGAGTGCTAGCACGATTTTTCTTGAACCTACTTGAATCTCATTATCTAGTCAATTGTAACCTAGCATCGAGTTCAATTGGATGAACTCATTTCATAAACCCATTATTTGTGTGACCGCAGGTTAGGTCTACAGTTTTTCTGTGGTAAGGTGTGGATTAGTCATGATCTCTATCGTGGTGAGACTCCTTTCGATATGAGATCGAGAACTCTTTTGATCTCGCCAGCTAGAAATGAACTCATCATTCATAAATTCATTATAATTGCTCCCAAAATTCCACCAGATGACACCTTAGCGTTTATGGTTGGCACCCATCAAAGCTGAATGTGAACCTCTATGGTCAGCTACCTGTTGGTGATTCAGTTCTTTCTATCTTACAGCTCCCGATCAGATTTAGGGTAGGTGAACTCATCACAACCTCTAATGGTTTCTGTCAATATGATGTAATACAATTTCGATCTCTGAGCGATTCAATAGAATTCCTAAATTAGAAACTCTTATTCTGATTATTCTTCACTTCTCCGACTGGGCCTCATGGGGCTTGCGTGGAATTGTGCATTCTCATTTTTATCATAGGGTGTTCCTCTACCACCGAGGTAGATAGATTCCATTCTTGATGCCATTCAGTTTCCTACATTACACATTGCTATAGCCAACATACACCCTTCAGGGTTCCATATGGCTAGTGAGACCTGCAGTAAATGCGTCGTACAGTCACTATAACCACCCTCAAGGTGATCACTGCCGATGCACCTCAGGTCAAACGAACCAGATCACACTACATGCAGCATCGAGTCAGTATTGATGAGAAGGTAGACTCCCTAATGACTGACTCGAGGTGGTCGATGTCTGCTCAAGATGCCTCTTCTCTAATGAGTACCTTGTTACTCTCACTATGGCTGTCTTCCACACGTAGACTCAAGGACTATCTACATAAAGAGAAGCGCGAATTGTACACCAACCTTTCGGCAATCTAATCACCTCCTCGGTGATGGATCCTATGGTCGGAAGCAATTTATAGTTAATAAATGGATTTCATGTCTTAAAATTTTAACTCTTGAAAATATGAATTTCATGCCATTAACTCAAAAGGATTTATCACAGACACTAAATACACATATTGATAGAAAATAACCCATTTATTGATTTTAGCCAAATTATAATTTTGCCCCTAGAAGTGTATTACAAGTGTCAGCCAATTCTGGCTTCTTTTAGAGCACATATATCTAACAATCTTCTCACGTTATCCTTAAAGCATATTGGCAACAAAGTCTTACAGTCCATCTTCTTCAAGGTGGGTTCAACTTCTGCATTGGCCAAACGGCTTTGTTTAAGTGGATCTGCCACATTATCTGTGGAGTTGACTCTCTTGACCTCGACATACACCCTTTTTCGAGGTAAAATCATGGATGGGGTTGGATCATCACCATTGCTTGGAACTCTTCCAGCTGAAAGTACCACCCATGCACACAAACAGTCTGCCAGATGTCGACTTTCGATCATCTATATTAGACATTGAAATCTGAGTCTGTGTATCCCTGGACTTGGAGTTTCTCTCATTACCAAAGACCAACATTATATCCTTAGTTCTTCTCAGTACTTAAGGATTACATTTCACAGAAGTTAGTATTCTTATTCTGGATTTGACTGATTCTGTTTTGTGACACTCACAGCATGGGCTTATTATCAGCGTCGTGTACATAGCAGGCATATATGAGGCTCCCTATTGTTAGAAAAGCATTAAGGGATTCTTGCTCATGCGTTCTATTTCCTCAGGCGGCTTAGGGCACTCTTCTTTGGAAAGATGAATACCTGTCTGAAGGCGTATTAATCCCCTCTATAGAGTTTTTCATACTAATACCTCTTTTATACTTTCCTCTATGTACATTCTTCTTGTGAAATCCTAGGCATCCTTTTCGGTCTATTCCCTATAGACCTTAATTCTAGAATAAGGATTGCTTCACCTAGGTCTTTTCATGGAGAAATTCCATTGGACAACCACATTTTGACTGTCGTCAATGGGAATATCATTGCTCAATAAGGAGGATGTCATCCACGTTACATACGAGAAGGACAACAGCGGCTTCCCACTGGACCTTTTTTAAAACATTATGTTCACTCTTCATTTTTTGATTGAAACTAACTTTTTTGATCAATCATTGAAATACGAGTGTTCCAGCTCCCAAGATGCTATGTCTTAGTCCATATATGGACGCTTTTGCAGGCTTGCAACCTTGTGATCAAGTATCACTGGATGTGAAACCTAATGGCTGTTCCATTAGTAGTATTCTTCCTCAAGATATCCTTTAGGGAATCCATTTTCACGGTCCATTTATCATATTTCATTAATCGAAATTAGGGGCAACGGCAAGCAATGTGCGGATGGATTTTAGCATCACCACGGGAAAAGGTATTCCTATAGTCAATGCCTTCGCGTTGACTAAATCTTTTGCCACTAGTTAGGCCTGAATGTCTCCACATTCCCATCTTGTACCAATCATTTCTCTTGAAGATCCCATTTACATCAATAGGTACTATACCTTTGGTGGATTACCCACCCACACCAACAGCGCTCTATCATTTCATCTCTCTTCTTTTTTTTT
>QRFJ01007398.1:0-50815 GCA_006176705.1 Cocos nucifera | reverse complement strand
AAGTTTTCTACATCCTAGGGATGAAGATCTACAGAGATAGATCTAAGAGGATGCTTGGATTATCCCAATCCACGTACATAGATATTATGCTGAAGCGATTTAGCATAAAAAATTTCAAAAAGGGCTATCTTTCGATAGGCCATGAATTTCTCTCTCAAAGAGGGATTGTCCGAAATACCTCAAGAGAGAGAGCATATGAGTAGAATTTCATATGTCTCGATAGTGGATTCTATTATATATGCTATGACATGTACGTGACTAGATGTGGCGTACTTATTAGGGGTAGCGAGTAGATACCAATCTGATTCAGAAGAGAATCACTGAATGGTTGTAAAGATCATCCTTAAGTATTTGAGAAATACTAAGGATCAGTGGTTAGTTTATGGTGAGTTAGATTTGAAACTTGTAAGATTTATAGACTCCAACTTTCAATCTGATCATGGTGATAGCAAAAGTATGTCGGGTTATATATTTACCATTAACGATGGAGCTGTCTGCTAAAAAGTTTTGAGTAGCATATTTTGGCCAACTCAATTTATGAGGTGGAGTACGTGATGGCATTCGATGCTATGAAAAAAACTATGTGGCTGAGAAAATTCATCACCAAGCTTGGAGTGGCATCCTCCCGAGATGGTTCTGTCCTGCTCTACTATGATAGCACTGGAGCCATTGCTCAAGCAAAGGAACCAAAAGCACATTAGCAGACAAAGCATGTTCTATGCTACTACCATCTTGTTCTGGAGATCATGGATCGAGGTGACATCGACCTTCAGAAGATCAATAGAAAGAAAACCTAGTTGACCCATCACTAAAGCCCTTGCAGTAAAGGAGCTTGATAATCATAAATCAAAGATGGGTATAAGATACTGTACCGAGTGGCTTTAGGATAAGTGAAAGTTGTTGAAAAATATAAGCTAATCGTCAGCCTGTTGATGGTTGAGCTAATCTTATAAATGTATATAACTTATTATGAATAAAAAGTTTATTCCAGCTTTTTCATCATAAGTGTCCATCTTTTTAAGAACTCCTGTATTGTGATGATGTCCTTAGGACTACTTATAATTGATAAAGAGAGGGTTTATTGTTTAGTCCTTAAATATATTCATGACCAAATAATGCATTATTACCTAGGATGATACTATTTATCAAGTGTAGGTCATTGTGTGCCATATGAATTAGTTGTCCTCTTAATCAAGGAGTATGGAGACACTGGTATGGCATGCATGTAAGATATAGGGGTACATCATCATTGAACGTGACCAACTCTGGAGCATTTGGCTGTCAAGATTTGCTTCGATGGGATATGGGTATAAGGATTCTTTCGACCTGAGATAACCACGGTGACTTGCAAGCAACTTACTATGCTTTGGTGCTAGACTACTTAAAATTCTAATTTAGTGATGGAAGATTTTTGGGCATAGTCAAGTACTTGTGAAGTTGATGTGTGAGTCAATTGATCATTCCTGATTTCAGGAGCTATGTTTAATTATGTTTTCAATTTAGCAAAATCTTGGCCATGATAGTACTTGTGAAGAGTCACATGACTGATTGCTTTGAAACACATTATGGATGTACTATTCTAGGGTTGATAGTTTAACTCTGAGTCATCCTAAAACATAGAGGTCAAAGGGATAAATTATACAGTAACTATATTCGAATAGATTCTAGAATGTTGCTTTGCATGCATTCGACCTATCCAGACTTCAGGTACCATTGCTAGATGGTCACTTCAATTGGTACATGTATTTATTTTTATGCTTTCAACTTAGGTTTGAACCTATGGGGTCACACATATTAGAGATTTTGATCTGACGGATGGTTGATCAATAATTATAAATCATTCTAGAATCAAATAATCAATACGATTGATGTTTGATCTAGTGCAAGTGTTGCAGAAGAATTAATTAGCAATTGGATTGCTAATTGGCTCAATTTGATTGAGCATTAAGGTTAAGATTGAGTCTAATTGAATGAGACTCAATTTAGTTTGGTTTGGACTTGATTAGGTCAAGTCTAATTGGTTTATGGGATAAGCCAATTGCAAGAGATATCAATTTCCTATTCAATTAGGACTTATGTGCACCTAATTTCTAATTAGATTAGGATTTAAATTAGAATTAAATATGATTTAATCAAATTTAAATAGGCTTCTAGTTAGATTATTATCATCCTTAATTAGGCTACACCAATCCTAATTTAATTAGATTTAAAATCTTGGTTTGACAAAAGAAAACTAGAGAGCCTAGTTGGACTGGGACTCTCTCTCATCTCTTACACCTAACTCCCCATGCCCATGCCCACTCTTCTTTATTTTTTGCATGAGATACCTCACACCCAGAGAAGGCCATGCATGCCCCATATCCCATGGTTTGAAAATTTGTTTTGATTAGATCAAAACAAGTAAGTTGTTTTAACCTAGAACTCTATTTGATAGAGTACGCTGACTCACAAAGCATATCCAACCTTGGCGCCATATTTGATCATGATCTAACTTTTTTTAGTGGAAAAAGGAAAATATTGTGTGCCAATCTCAGATATTCCATGCCCAAGGAAAGAGTGGTGGTGCATAAAAGCTGGAGCCCCATATTTCTTATAATGGAAATTGTCCTAATCTAGGTATTTGACCAAGACTAGGACTCTATCTTTTCTCCCCATTTAAAAGGAGGTTTGGCATGAAATTTCTACAAATTTTTTACCATGGGATATCTACTTGGGGCATGGGTTTATTAGGCACTTTTCATAAGAGCGCATGGGGTTTCTTTTGGACACAAATTTTGTGTGTCCTGGTGAGAGAAATCAAAAGAGAGAGTAAAGGATTTCTTCTCTAGGGCTTTCCTCCTCCCTCTTCCACAAACCTATTGCAGGTAAAATAGCTCCCACCGAAGTCCGATGGATTGCTCGATCATGAAATGGTACCACTTGGAGTAATGGCATTTGGGTTCGAGCTTCAGCTAAACAGCTTCCCTGTTCTAGTCGAATCCTAAAAGGATGACCCTCAACCCATGTATGTTAGACAATCTTCTCAACGACAATCATTAACTCTTCACCAATGACTGTAGAACTTACCTAAGGCATGATGAATTTTGGCCTGATGAGCTTAAATAGTGAATAGATTTGTCGTTTGACTGGCTCTAATCCCTTGCTCAAGATAGATAGTAGAACTCCATCAAGTATCGAATCTCAACATAGCTCGACCTTGCCTAGTGGCTGACATTGAAGGCGGCCGAATTTCTTCACCATAGATAGCAGATCTCATCAATCCAATATCAGGGATCTAGGCCAGTCGAATTTTTTTTTAGCCAAATTTCACTCCAACCAAATTCTTCTCCAGTCGGATTTCTCTCCAGTCAAGTTTCTCTACTCTGCTTTATGAATAGCAGATCTTAGCACCTTTGCACTAAGGACCTTAATCGGATGAACTTGAGTCAGCAAAGGAACTTTGCCATCAACATAAGTCCAAACTTTTTCTAGAGAATATTAAGGAATCCATCATCCTTTCCATCCTTCAACCATTCAGAATAATGCTGATGTCTACCTTCGGCTGACCTTGAGGGCGATCGAACTTCAAAAGTAGTTAGAGCAGCACCAGCAAAATGCCCTAAGTCTTAATATTCACCTATCCCAGCTTTCAGTCGATCTCAGATCTCTACTATCCCGACCAAACTTCTTCAAGAAAACTTGGCCGCAGTACTCATCGAAGATTCTATCATCCCCTCTTTGGTCTCCAGTCTAAATGCCCACATCTACTCTCATTCGACCTTAAAGATGGCTGAGCTCCTAAAAATTATCAAAAGTGATGCCAATAGAACCCAAGCTTATAACTCAATTACGAGTCTGCCATCCATTACTTAGATGTTGATCTTCAAGTTCGGCCAGTTTGACTTTGCATTCTACATCTCCAACATGAATAGCTTGCCACTAGGCTCAAAAACCTCCGATCTCTCATCTGAACTCCAATAAATGGAACCCAACCGCTTATAAGTCATGACAAACGACAGTCCACTCTCTGTGACAAACTCTTAGTAGCTTAAATGGCCTATTGACATTCTATTATTTTTGTCACTATCATTCTATTACGAGCTCCACCTATAAAAGGGATCCTCCAGATATGTCTTCTTCTCTAAGCTCTTATCTCTACCTTAATTCTCCTGAGTAATCCATTTTTGTTGGCCAAAGAACTAACTTGACCATTGGAGGGTCTTGCTGGAGCCACCTACCTCCAATCTGAACTTCATCTTGCAGGTTCCGTCGGTGACCTCCTCTCCTCCAGCTTTAGTGAACTCCAGCATCCAATAGTTTTATGCACCAACAAGATTGGCGCTAGAGGAAGGGCACTGTTGGTGCAGAATCTAGTTGACACTGGATTGAGCTGGAGTTGAGGAAGAAGAGGCTTCCATCGGTCACCTACAAAATAAAGTCCCATCCTAAATTGAAGGTGGTGGCTCTGGTAGGACCCTCTGATGATCAAGTCAGCTCTTCTGACCAAGAAAAATGGAGTGCTTAGGAAAGAATTTAGCAGAGTTTTGGGAAGGAGAAGAGAGCATCGAGAAAATGTATCTGGAGGGTTCCTTTTATAGATGGAGCCTATAAGAAACTTGAAAGTGACACTCGTAACCATCGGGTAGTGGACCACTCAGGGCCACGTGGAGTTTGTTATGGAGAGTAGTGTCCATTGTCATGATGTACCTATTCATTGAAATTTAATAGTCAAAGTTCGAAGGAAGCAGGCGTTGGTTGGTGAAGAGCTCTGACATATATCAATTCCAGAGGAGTTCGAACTACTCCAAGTTGTTTATGAGTGAGTTGATTTATGTCGTATAGAGAGCTATAAATTAAAAGGGGCTTGACTAAAAGAAATCACCTAAAGAAAATATGGCTAGAAGGGATCATCCGAGAGGAATGCTAGTTAAAATCTAGAAGTAATCTGTTAGAGAAATCTGAATGAAGTTCGACTAATGGAGAAGTCTAGAAGCAGTCCGACTGATGGAGAAGTCTGACTGAAGGAGAAGTCTGGGAGGAGTTCGGCTGAAGGAGAAGTCTAGAAGGAGTCTGACTGAAGAAGAAGTCTGGGAGGAGCTTGACTAAAGAAGAAGTCCGGAAGGAGTCTGACTGATGGAGAAATCTAGCTGAAGAAGAAGTCTAGAAGGAGTTCGACTGAAGAAGAAGTCCGACTGAAGGAGAAGTCTAGGAGAAGTTTGGCTGAACGAGAAGTGGCAATTAAAGCTCTTCTACCTTTGTAAATTATACTTGGCTAAACATTAGATCGAACTTCGGTGAGAGCGGGGTTTACCCCCAACAGGTCCTCTAAGCTCTTGTTCTTAAAGGAGTATCCAATTGAGTTCATCTTCTTCCTCTCTTCTCCAACTCTTCAATTATTTTTTCTCTAATCTTTCTCATATCCTAGCTAGATGTCACCTAGAAATGCTCTTTCCTGGCGATATATCACCTTTACCTCTAGATCCAACCAGGAACCAGCAAATCTGCCAGCTCTGACCTCATCGCCTGCACCTCAACCTCCTCCACCGATAGTTGTGGTGGACATGAAGCAGTTCAATTTGCTATTGTAGTAAGTTAAAGGCCTCACTGAAGTAGTGTAGGCCATGCAGTAGACTCTGGCACCAGCTCAGTTGGAGAGACCATCACTGGAGCATCGGGATTCGGCATAGGGAAGGCTCATTTAGGTAAGTTGGCTAGTAACCCCTGGAAAGGGGAAGCAGAGAGCGAGGAACCCTATGATAAATCTTAAAAAGTTTAGAACAATGGAAGCCAAGGATATGTCTAAGAAGCAAAAAAAGTGCAACTATAAAAGGAGGAAGGAAAAGACTCAATCTAGCACGGAAAGCTTCCAAATACAAACAAAAGCAACCCAGGAGAGGGACACAAGCTTGGCCGCTCGGCCTGGAAAGCTTCAGTTTGTATTCAGAAGGAATTCCATACTGGAAAGCATTAGTTTGTATTCGGGTCGGACGGGCTCCTTGAACCAATGGACCAAAAAATATCAGAAGTTATTCTAGATCAGGTGAACTCAAAAAATCCTCAAAAATTGAATAAATATTGATGAACAAGTTGAATGAATAGAAAATGAAACTACAGACCCCCTCCTAAGAAGTTCCTGTGTACTAGAAAAAGAAAGAACGAATAGAGAAGTGCAGGAAGAGGGTTCGGATACTAACCTAGGGCAACCAGAGGAGCCAGAGATGCGGTCAGGGAATCAAAAGATGAACAGAGGAGGGAGCTACAGGAAGGACAAAGCAAAACACCCGAGCTCGAAGGACAGTGAAGAAAATAGGGAGAAGAAGAACTGAAAAGGGAAGCCAGGAGGAGGAATGAGCTTAAGTAGTTAGGAAAGGGCAGAAGTAGTTATGATTGCAAATCCTTTCTATCCAAACCACATCCACCATGTGTCCCACTCATTATGACTACGGCGGACGTCTGACAATGCATTTATGGCACCATACATGGAGCTCCGTGCTAGAAAAAATTTCAAAAATGGAAGTCTTTTTGAGTCACTCAGCATGAAGGAAACTTTGGTGCCAATTTAGAAAAGCCAAAACATTTCATCTTTCGAGAGCGGGAGGCCAGAAAAGGACTTCAGCAGTCATAATTTTTATACTTCTTTCATTCAAACTTCGAACTCGGGAGTAAGGAGACAAGTGTTAGAAATAAAATAGCTTCCACTGAAGTCTGACAGATTGCCTGACCTTGATATAGTACCACTTGGAGTAATGGCATTTAGGTTCGAGCTTCAGCAAAATAGCTTCCTTGTTCCAGTCAAATCCTAAGAGGATGACCATCAACCCATGTATGTTAGACGATCTTCTCAACGACAATCATTAACTCTTCACCATTGATTGTAGAACTTGTCTGAGGCATGACGAACTTCAGCCTGACGAGCTTGAACATTGAATAGAATTGCTATTTGACTGGTTCTAACCCATGGCTCAAGATAGATAGTAGAACTCCAACTATCGAATCCCAGCACAGCCTGACCTTGCCTGATGGCCAACCTTGAAGGCGATCGAGTTCTTTCACCATAGATATCAGATCTCATCAATCCCGCATCAGGGATCCTGGCCAGTCAAATTTCTCTCTAGCTGAATCCTCTCCAATCAAATTCTTCTCTAGTCAAGTTCTTTAGTCTGCTTTATGAATAGTAGATCTTAGCACCTCTACACCAATGACCATAATCAGATGAACTTGAGTCAACAAAGGAACTTCACCATCGACATAAGTCCAAACTTTCTTGAGTCAAGAAATCCATCATCCTTTCCAACCTTCAACCCCTTGGAATAATGCTGATGTCCACTTTCGATCGATCGAACTTCGAAAGTAATTAGAGCAGCACCAGCAAGAAGCCCTGAGTCTTAACATTCATCCATCTCAGCTTCCAATCGATCTCGGATCTCTACTATCTCGGTTGAACTTCTTCAAGAAAACTTGGTTGTAGTACTCATCAAAGATTCTACCATCCCCTTGATGACCTCCAATCTAAATGCCCACATCTACTCTTGACCGACCTTAAAGGCGACCGAGCTCCTAAAAATTATCAAAACCGACACCAGTAGAACCCAAGCTTATAACTCAATTGTGAGTCCTCCATCTGCCACTTAGATGCCATTCTTCAAGTTCGACTAGTCCGACTTTGAGTTCTATATCCCCAACATGAGCAACTTGCCACTAGGCTTAGAAACCTCTGACCTCTCATTCAAACTCCAACAAATGAAATCCAATCACCTACAAGTCATGACAAATGATAGCCTATTCTCCATAACAAACTATTAGTGGCCTAAATAGCCTATTGACATTTTGTTATGGCTGTCACTATCATTCTATTATGAGCTCTACCTATGAAAGGGATCCTACAGATATGTCTTCTTCTATAAGTGTGAGGATTTATGGTGCTCCCAAGCCTTGGGAGGCTATGGGCGGAGCTAGGATAAGGGCTCTGGGGAGACTAGGATAGGTGCAGTTCTAGGACTAAGACAGGAGTTATCCTAGGGTAGAGGTGGCATGTAGCTCTCCATGGGCTCAAGGTTTAGGTGTTTGGAACCTTGAGGGGTTTGGTTGGAGCGAGGAATCAAAGTTGGGAGATTGAAGACAATAAAAAAGGAGCTTTCTACAAGTTAGCTGGCTCAGTCCAAAACTGGATCAGCTAGTCTCAGAGCATAGGATAGATAGAAGGTCACATTCGAGACTGCAGGCATGGCATAGAAACTGGGTCAGCTCAGTCTGAAACTGAGCCGAATCTCAGGTTAGCCAGCTCAATGATAAGATTGAGTTGGCTTAGTCTACGGGCAAAGTTATGCATGGGTTCTATTTGGGCTAGGATAGGAACTTATCCTAGGGTTCTTAAGGCCTGGTTCAATAGGTCTTAAGGAAGTTAATTCATGTATGGATTGAGTTTAGATCCAGGGGATGAGAGCATGTGAGACGTTAGTGTACATGGGCTTGGTGAGTGCTTTCATATATTGGGTTAGCGTAGGAAAGTTTTTGAGCTAGGATTTATTAGGATTCATGTAGGAACTCTAAGGTACATAAATCAGGATATCGTAACTTTTACAATAAGATTGGAATACAATTGAGCTTTTCTTCCTAAATCTCTTCTCTCTGGTTCCAATGCCAAAACCCTAGCTTCTCTCATCTTTCTTAGATCTTCTTCAGTTTGCTAGATTAACACCCAGGTTCATGCAAGAGATTGAATCTACGGCTGTGGCTCCAAGTAGCTATAGGAACAATAATTGGTATCAGAGTGAGCTGATGCCAGTTGTTGGGCTTACAATTGGTATCAAAGCTTGATTAAGCATGGAGGAGAAAGAAGATTAGTTTTCAACAAAGATCAACAGCGAGATTTAGATCTAAAGACTTTCTCCAGGCTTTGTGAGAAACAAAGAGATCATAGGACTGCTGTCCACCATCCCTAGTCAAGGTATTTCTCAGATCTACCTATTTGCTATTATTTGATTCGGATTGATCATGAAGAATAGCAGGTTGAAGGTATGATTAGAGAAATTTGATGGAGAAAAAAGTTTCACGATGTGGATGGTAAGGGTGGAGGATTTACTAGTTCAGATAAGATTGGATTCGACCTTGGAGGATAGGCCAAGGGAGATGATAGATAAGGAATGGGTGTCCTTGGAGAAAAGGGCATGTACCATGATTAGGGCTTGTTTGGTGGATGAGATTTTGTATGGTGTGTTGGAGGAGAGAACACCTAAGGGATTATGGTCGAGGTTGCAATAGTTGTATATGGAGAAGAATATGTGCAACAAGATGATGCTGAAGAAGCTACTATACAGCCTTCGGATGCTGGAGGGTGAGGATGTTGCGGAGCATATTCAGTGGCTCAACTAGATGAGCACGAACTTGCTCAATAGAGGGATGGATTTAGAAGAGGAGGACAAGAGTCTATTATTGCTATGTTCGCTATTCAGGAGCTTCGATCTGTTGGTGACAACTTTGCTATATGGTAAGGAGATATTGATGTACGAGGAGATCATATCAGTGCTCAGGTCCAATGAGCAGCGGAAATGGATGACGAAGAGGGAGGTCTTCCAAGAGAGTCTTGTGATTTTAGAGAAGCATAGGAAAGGGAAGAAGGGCAAATAGAAGGGCAACAAGGGATCCAAGAGATGCTTCAAGTATGGAGAAGTAGGACACTTTAAGCCGGAGTGTTTGCTTTGAAAGAAGTGCAAGGAAGGAGAAAACTCGGATTCCATTAATTCAATTTCTGATAGTGAAGAGTTGGATGAGCTCTTGGTGGTCTCGAAGGAGCCAACAAGGTGTGGTGCATCTGAGATGGTTTTGGATAGATCTACGAAGTTTAGAGGATCCAAAAGGGTAGCGACAGTATTCGAAGTATAGCGGTAGGCTCAACAGTGCAGCATTGAGTGGTTGACCTTGAGAGACTCGATGATAGAATCGACTTCTGTGGCATCAGATGGACTTTGGATATAGGTGGAGCTTTGGAGAGGTGGCTTCATAATTGGAGAGGAATTTGACATGAGTTCAGAGTAGAAGGGTGCAGGAGGATCGATATCCTAGCACTAGTGTCGATGATGCACAATTTCAAGTGGAGCGGCATGGGCAGGTGGAGTGGCCATAGTTCTGAGGAGACCATGTCAGGATTTGCAGTGAGTACCGATACAGAAACATTATGGGTTCTCCTAGAAAGTCCAAAAAAGGTGATGCAGCTACCAAGCAGAAGGATACCTATAACTCCAAAGGTGGTGCAGAGGAGCAAGCCAAGGTCTTTAGCGGTGGAGGTAGTCATGCCAAAGGACCTCAATGGTACACAGCAGTTGAAGAAGAATGGTAGTGGCAAGGTGAGCACGAGGGCCTATCAGGACATGCTGGGACAGCGGGATTGTGCAGGAAGGCATTGCCAAGGCTTGGGAGCACCAAGGTGGAGATTGTGAGGATTTATGGTGCTCCAAAGCCTTAGGAGGCCACGGGCGGAGCCAGGGTGAGGGCTCTAGGAAGACTAAGATAGGTGCAGTCCTAGGGCTAGGATAGGAGTTATCCTAGGGTGAAGGTGACATGTAGCTCTCCACGGGCTTGAGATTCAGGTGTTCGAGATCTTGAGGGGCTTGGATGGAGATTCGAAAATCTAGGATACAAGATGGAGCGAGGAACCAAAGCCAGGAGATTGAAGACTATAGAAAAGAAGCTTTCTGTAGGTTAGCTGGATCAGTCTAAAACTGGATCGGCTAAGTCTCAGAGCACAGGACAGGCAGAAGGTCGTATTCTAGACTGTAGGCATGGCACAGAAACTGGGCCGGCTCAGTCTGAAACTGAGCCGATCCAATCTCAGGTTAGCTGGCTCAGTCTGCGGGTAGAGTTACACGTGAGTTCTATTTGGGCTAGGATAGGGACTTATCCTAGGGGTCTTAAGGCCTAGTTCAAGAGATCTTAAGAGGGCTAATTCATGTATGGATT
Source organism: Cocos nucifera (assembly GCA_006176705.1). Taxonomy (NCBI): domain Eukaryota; kingdom Viridiplantae; phylum Streptophyta; class Magnoliopsida; order Arecales; family Arecaceae; genus Cocos; species Cocos nucifera. The sequence continues at coordinate 39,880 of QRFJ01007398.1, read as the reverse complement.
GGGTTTAGATCCAGGGGATGAGAGCATATGAGACATGGGTGTACATGGGCTCAGTGAGTGCTTTCATATATTGGGTTAGCCTAGGGGAGTTTTTGAGCTGAGGTTTATTAGGATTCATATGGGAACTTTAGGATACATAAACCAGGATATTGTAACTTTTACAATAAGCTTGGAATATAATTAAGCTTTTCTTTTTAACTCTCTTCTCTCTTCTCTATGGTTTCAATGCCAAAATTCTAGCTTCTCTCATCTTTCTTAGATATTCTTTAGTTTGCTGGATTAACACCCAGGTTTGCACAAGAGATCGGATCTATGGCTGTGGTTCCGAGCAGCCATAAGAATAATAATTGGTATCAGAGCGAGGTGATGCCAGTTGTTGGGCTTACACTAAGCTCTAATCTCTACCTTAATTCTCTTGAGTACTCCATTCTTATTGGCTAGAAAACTAACCTGACCATCAAAGGATCCTGCCGAAGCCACCAACCTCCGATCTAGACTTCATTTTGCAAGTCTCATTGGCAACCTCTTCTCCTTCAGCTCTAGCAAACTCTAGCATCCAATAGTTTTCTGCACCAACAAAACCATTAAGAGATTTGAGAGGAAGATCTTCTCTCCTAAGTCCTCCTCAGATTCTTCATCACTTGGAAAGTCCAAGATATTGAAAGAAGAAGAAACAAGATTAACTATCAAGAAGAGATTTGCAAAGTGCTAGTATGTTGCATAGATTTTTTATCACCAGACCATCGATCAGACTTGAAGTTTCATGTGAACAACCTTCAATTAGATTTTTGATCATCGAACCTTCGATCAATACCTTCATGTTATTTATTTTCAGATTTATCGCATGCCTAATATCATGTCATAAGATCTTAGATCTAGGAGATTTTACATGCATTATTAGATTAATTTGATTAATCCATGTCTTCCGCTATGCAATATTTTGAAAAAGTTTCAAAATCTATGCATGAAACCTAGATATTTTCCATCAGGTAGCATAGGAACAAGTTCCTGCACCAATTGATGTGACCATCTAGCAATGGTATCCAATATTTGGATAGATCGAATTGTCACAATGCAACATTTAGAACCTACTAGAATATGGTTATTATATATTTCATCTCTTTGAACTTCATCTTTAGGATGACTAAGAGTTAAGCTATCAATTTTGAAAAAGTACATCCATAATGTGTCTCAACCTAATCAGTCCTGTGACTCCTCATAAGAACTATCCTGACCAAGGTTTTACTAAATTGAAATATAATGCAACACATCAGCTGAAATCAAGAGTAATCAATCCCATCTTGACTCACATACTGACTTCACAAGCACTTGACTATGCCTAGAAACCTTCCATCATTGAAATAAAAATTTAGGTAATTTGGCACCAAAGCATAGTGAGTTGCTTGCAAGTCATCATGGTGATTTTAGGTTGGAGGGACACTTATACCCATGTTGGGGATAAACCCACTTTTGCCAAAGTTCTGTCAAGTGTCTGAGCTCTGGGTAATTCCACCCAGTGGCGATGGCAATGATCGAGCTTCGATCGGCAAAGGTCTTCGGGTTCCAGCTCACTCTGAAGTGGCCGACCTTTAACTCATCACCATTAGGTGATTTTCTCAATTACATTGACCAACTCTGGAATATATAAGACATTAAGAGTCCTACTTGGATGGGCTTGAATGGTAAAAGGGCAATCAGATTCCTTTGCCATAAGTAGGCAACCCTCTCCAATCGAGCAAAATCCAAGATGAATTTGAACAGTGAGAGCAGTCGCTTGAGTAGTTGAAGCACTGAGATTCCGCCCCCCGGATAGTCTCGCCTGGCTAGTTTGGAAGCTAGCCGAACTTCTTTCCTACCAGATCTCCTTCAAATCGAGTATCACTATCACCATCAAATCTTATCTTGAGAGCCTTCGACTGATAGAACCACCTTCGGACAAACTTCTATACCTTATCTCAAACTCCTCCAGGACTTCTCCAATAGATGAACTCCTACCGGACTTCTCCTTCTATTGAACTTCTCCATCAGTCGAATTTCTTATGGACTTCTGCCCAAGTTGTTTAAGGGGCTCCACTCAGGCGAGCTTCCTCTAGACTCTCTCAGTAAGATCCCTTCCATACCCCACCCAGCTATCTGAAAGAACCTCGATACTTGCTTTTGATACAACAAATGATAGTCAAGGCATGGTCGGTCTTGAGAACATCCGAACTCCTCCAGAACAATGGTAACTATGAGCTCTTCACTGCTTGTAGCTACCCCATCCAAACCTTAGCTGCTCAATCCCAACAGACTGGCACGTCACAACAACGAACACCATCCTCTATAACAAACCCCACATGGCTCCAAACGGCCCACTATTAAGCGGTTATGGCTATCACCATCAGTTTGTTATGGGCTCCACCTATATAAGAGACCCTCCATATACGCTTTCTTTCCTAAACTCTTATTCTTCTTCTAAAAACTCTGCTAAAATTTCTTTGAGTACTTCATTTCTATTGGTCGAAGAGCTGACTTAATCGTCGGAGGATCTTGCCGGAGCCACCACCTCCGACTCCAGGTGAGACTTGTTTTGCAGGTCATCAGTGATGATCTCGTCCTCTCTGATTCCAGCATAGGTTTCAGCATCAACCAGATTTTGCAGTAATAGAATTGATGCTAGAGGAAGGGCTGCTCTAAGCCCTTATTCTAAAAGGAGTGCTTAGTCAATCCTAAGAGCTTTCTCCTTCAAGGATCATCTCCATTCTCTCCCTCGACCTCAAAATGCCTCCAAAGAAGATGATCACTCAAAAATCCACTGCCTCTACCACCAGATCTGAGCCAAATCCACCTGCTTCACTGACACCGCAATCTCCTCCACCGACAATAGTGGTGGATCTAGAGTAGTTCAACCTGTTGATGCAGCAAGTTCGGGGCCTCACTAAGATGGTGCAAGCCATGCAACAACCTCCGATAGTAGTCCAATCGGAGGACCCCCCATTAGGATGTCAAGAACTGGTTGCAAGAAGGCATACCTAGGTCAGCAAACCTGTCACCTTCGAAAAAAAAAAATAGAGAGCGGAGAGCCCCTGTTCCGATCATGACTCTTCTCCAGAAGAGAACTTCTCCATATATAGTCAGAAACCCTCCAAGATCCATGATCGAGATCAGGCCCTTGATCGAAAACTCTAAGAAATAGATTGATAGATTGAGGAGCTCTGCCACGCTGCCCTAGATAACCATGATAACATCTATACTGACCCTCCTTTCTCCCAGATAATCATGTAGGAACTGATCCTACCAAACTTCAAGCTTTCCTAGTTCGAGAGCTACGACAAGACTACTAATCTGATTGACCATCTGGATGCCTTTTGGACTATGTTGTTGCTCCATGGTGCACTAGATGCCATTCTGTGTCGAGCTTTTCCTTTTACTTTGAAGAGAGCAGCGAGAAACTGGTATTCGACACTGAAGTTGGGTACTATATTCTCCTTCGATCAAATGAGCCATCAATTTGTAGCTTATTTTGTTAGTAGTCGACGTCCAAGGTGAGGCTCGGACTCTCTCATCAATATCAAGCAGCAAGAAGGGGAGACCATCCGAGCCTTTGTCAATTGCTTCAATGCCGCTGCACTAGAGGTCCAAAATTTGGACCAGTCGATTACCATGGCTGCGCTTAAGGACAGCCTTTAGAAGAATGATCTGTTGTTTTTTCTGAAGAAGAAGTACCCTAGAAATTTTGCTAATTTGCTAGCTCAAGCTAAAGGTTATGCTCGAGCTGAGGAGGCCTTCGAGCTGAAGGATGAGGAAGCCATGAGAGAGTGGCAGGTGGGTGAATCTAGCTGGCCCATAGTTAAAGAGAAGCCGAATGAAATTTGCCCACGCTCGTGGACTCCTCTTGAGCGCAAGCAAGCTCAAACTCCCCCTTAAGCTCATCGTCAAAGAAACCCTAATAGAAGGGCACGACGAGGCTCCCCCTTAGAAGGTTCCACAACTACAACCCCCTTTACGCTCTGAAAACTCAAGTTCTGATGGAGATCAAGAAGCAGTTGCCAAGGCTGGAGAGGATGCGCACTCACCCCGGCAAGCGCAATTCCAATAAATACTGGCTCTGTCATCATGACCACGATCATGATATTGAAAAATGCATTCAACTCCAAGACAAGATTGAGGAGTTTATCAGGTTGGGCAGGCTCAGTCGATTCCTGGGACATCAGCCTGAGGGATGGGATGATCGACCGAGGGACCCCCCACCTCTAGAACCACCAAAGAGGGAGGAGCAGCAAGGAGATTGACCCCCGCTTGGCATCATCAACACTATCTTTGGGGGACTTCGATGAGGGGAGGCTAGTGGATCAGCGAAGTCTATGAAGAGGCAGAGAGCTAAGGAGCCCATAGCTTTCACTGACGAATATGCTCAAGGAGTTTAGTTCCTGCACAACGTTGCGGTTGTAATCTCTTTAAACATTGCTGATTATGATGTACACTGTATTTTAGTAGATAATGAAAGCTCTGCTGATACTTATTTTATGATGTTTTTATTAAAATGTTTGTACCCAATAACCACTTGGGACCTATGAACTCCTCATTGATGGGCTTCACTAGTGATGCTGTGCAAGTTGAAGAAATAATAACACTAACTGTGGCTGCAGGGCAATATCCAAAGTGAGCCAAAGCATAGGTCGACTTTCTAGTAGTGAAGGCCCCATCAGCCTACAATGCAATTCTCGATCAACTAGGTCTAAATGCACTCCGAGCTATGGTGTTGACCTCCTACTTGAAAGTGAAGTTTCTGATAAGCTATGAAATCAAGGAGATTAGGGAAGATCAGGCCTTGGCAAGGTACTATTACTCCATCGCCTTACAAAAGAGAAGCCATCCTGATCCTTGCCCAGTTAATGGGTTGGATGTTCGCGATGACCTTATTGAGGAGCGGGGTGAGCCCATGGAAGATCTTATAACCATTCCTCTGAATGATGGAAGCATGGAGCATACAGTGCAGTTCGGCTCCAACTTGTAAGATGAAGTCCAAGAGCAGCTCATTGCCTTCTTATGGAGGAATGCTGATGTCTTCGCCTGGTTCTCAACAGATATTTCAGAAATGATGCCCAAGTCATGGAACATCGGTTGGCCGTCGATCCTAAGTATAGGCCAGTGAAAGAAAAAATTTGGGGCCATGCACCAAAAAGATAGAAGGCAATAGCAGAGAAAGTGGATAAGCTCCTCAAAGCTGATTTCATCCAAGAAGTCCACTACCCATGTTGGGTCTCCAATGTGGTCCTAGTCAGGAAGGCCAACGGCAAGTAGAGAATGTGTATCGACTTTAAGAAGCTGAACAATGCCTGCCCAAAGGACAGCTACCCCCTGCCTAGAATTGATCAGTTGATGGATGCAACCTTGATCCATGAGCTTCTCACCTTCATGGATGCTTTCTCCAACTACAATCAAATCTAGATGACACCAGAAGATGAGGAGAAAACTGTTTTTATTACTGATCGTGGTCTTTATTATTATAGGGTCATATCCTTTGGGCTTAAAAATACAAGTATAACCTATCAACGCTTGATCAATAAGATCTTCAAGGAGCAGATCAGCCACAACATAAAAGTCTACGTGGATGATATGCTTGTCAAGTTTTAGACCTCATCCAATCATATTGCTTACCTTGAAGAAACCTTCAATGCCCTTCGAAGATACAAGATCAAGCTAAACCCGACTAAATGTGCCTTCAGAGTGACCTTAGGAAAATTCTTAGGGTCCATAGTCTCAAGGTAGGGAATCGAAGCTAATCTAGAGAAGATCTAGGCCATCCAGGGATGACCACCCCAAAATTGATAAAGAAAGTCCAGCGCCTGACTGAAAAGATGGCATCCTTAAACCGCTTTGTCTCAAAGTCAGCTGAGCGGTGCATGTCCTTCTTCTAGATCCTCAAGCAACTAAAGAACTTCTACTGGATGGGAGAGTGCCAACAGGCATTCGAAGAACTCAAGAGATGCCTTGGTTCACCCCCGCTATTAGCAAAGGTTGAGCCTGGAGAAGAATTGCTCCTATACCTGGTGGTTGAAGGAAAATCCTGAATTTTTCGGGTTAGGTTCATTCAGATCTGATTGGATCGAGAGGCATATTTCAAAAATTTTCTCTTAGATCCTAATCAGATCTGACACTTTTCAGATCTAATTTTATGATCTGATAAATAAAAAATTAAATTAAATTAAATCTAATTAATTTTACCTTGATTTTGGGTAATCTAATTACCCATTGATGATCCTGCAGAAGCTCTGAGGTTCTAGATCTAGCCACGCAAGTGCCTAGCCTCTACTAGTATTCACTCAGGCTAGATCTAGAGATCTTCTTCTTTTTTTTCTTTTCTCCAAAAATTAGATCTGGATTTAATTTGGAGGATCTTCAAAACTCCTTCTGAAGATCATCCGTCGTCTCTACAGCAGTGCTGCCTTCTTCCTTTTTTCGTCAGTCTTTTCTTGCCGACTCGCACTAATCTGAAGCCCAACTACCTTGGGCATGGAGAGGAGAGAGAGGATCAGAAAGATGGCATGGAGTAGGGAGAGGATCAGCCTTGGGGCATGGGCTAAAAGGAACTCTTGAAAAAGTGGGTGCAGATAGGTCTTTATATAGACCCTGCTGTGCCATGTAGTGCCACATCACCCCGGCCAATCACGTTGCTTCATGCAATCAGATCTAAATCTGATTAGTGGGATGATATCATTTGATCCAATCAGATGAGAGACCCATAGATTCATCCTAAGGTGGTGCCTAAGACTGGTCAAAGTCTATAGGTGAGGGTCACTTAGTTTGAATCCAACAAGCAACCTGGAGTCCCATCTGTATGGGACTCCAGGCGTCCCTATCCATGGGTGCACACCATCCTAGGCATGCACCCCCTTCTTTCCAATTTTTAGAGAGGAGACAAGCCTCTATCTACTCTTCAATAAGTGTATGATACATGGGCAGATGTCCAAGGGTCAAAGGTCAATGTTTGACCAAGTCAAAATATAAGAATTAGCAGGTGACGAAAAATGGCAGGTGTTGTCTCAAATTTATCTCATAAATTAAGACAACCCTTTTTTGACTTGGACATGCTCCAATCAGATTAGGTAAAGGTACTTGAGTGAGCACAAACTTATTTGGCTTAGTCGAGATAACTTTTATGATAAGAAAAAGAAGAATGTTAGGCTCAATCGTGTGCTAGCACGATTTTTTTGAACCTAATTGAATCTTATTCAAATCAACTGAACTGGATTACTCCAATTGAAGATATCTCGATCCAAACCCTTATTTTTGTGATCCAGTTAGGTTCAGTTCTATATGGTAATGGAACATGTCATGATCTCCATCATCGACATCATCGAAACTCCTTTGGATGGATTTGAACTCTTCTGATTGAGACAATTAGAATGATCGATCATCTAAATCATTCTAGTTGCTCGCAAAATCCACCAGTGACGCCTAGCAATATAAGGTGGCAACCCATCAAAACTAAAAATGAACCTCTTGGTGCAACTACTTGTGTGATTAAATTCTTCTATCTTGAGCCTCGATTAGATTAGGGTTAAGGTGAACTTGTCAAACCCTAATTCCTATCATATGATTTAATCATTCGATTCAAATCCGATGTAAAAACCTTAATAGAAACTCTTTCTATTATTTCACACTCTACCATGGCCATGGGCTTATGGACTTGATTCTCACGATCATCATAGGGCTGCTCCTCTTCTATCGAGGTAGATAGATTCCATCTTAGTACAATCCAATTCCTATAATGAACATGCTATAGCCAACATACACCTTAGGATTCTGAATGGCTAGGTGACTGAGTCATGGTGTAGTCAAACTATAACACCATCAAGGTGAGCTACTGATGCACCTCAGGTCAAAGAACTAGACACACCACTGCAGCATCGAGTGAGTCATCGACGAGAAGGTAGACTTTCTTATGACTACTCGAGGTGGTCACGCTCAGTGTCCTCGTTCTCTAACAAGTACCTGTACTCTCACTCCGATGTCTCTACACCGTAGACTCAAGCTCATCTACTATAAAGAAGCGATTGTATACTAACCTTTCAGATCAATCACCATCCTCATGATGATCCTACGGTCAGGAGCATTTTATGAGTTAATAAATAAAAATTCATGTCTTAAATATTCAACTCTTGAAAATATAAATTATCATTACCATTAACTCAAGGGATGTATCACAGACACTAAATACACTTATGTGATAGAAAATAATCCATTTTATTATTTATAGTCAAAATTATAATTTTGTCCTTAGAAGTGTATTATAAGTGTCAGCCAATTCTGGCTTCTAGGGCACATATATTTAACAAACTCCCACTTGACCTAAAGCCAATTGGCTACAAATTTAAGTCCAATCTTTTTAAGGTGGGCTTTGATCTTCTACTGGCCCAACGGCTTTATAAGCGGGTCTACCGCATTGTCTGCAGAGTCGACTCTCTTGAACTCAACGTAATCCTTCTCGAGGTAAACATGGATGAGGTGATATCACCGCTCGATGTGCTTGAATTTCTGATGAGACCTCGGCTCCTTAGCAAGGGCTATGGCATCATTGTTGTCACAGTATAGAGGAATGGCATCTGATGGCATCACTCCAATCTCTGCAGTAAACTTCTTGTACCAGAATGCCTCCTTTCCAGCTTTCGATGTAGCAATATATTCTGCTTTCATGGTGGAATCTGCTATTACTATTTACTTGAAACACTTTCAATTGACAGCTCCACCATTGCACATAAATAGACTCTCAGATGTCGACTTTCGATCATCGATGTCGGACATAAAATCCAAGTCCGTATATCCCTGGATTTGGAGTTCTCCATTGCCAAAGACCAATAACATATCCTTAGTTCTTCTCAAGTACTTAAGGATACATTTCACAGAAGTCTAATGTTCTTCACCTGGATTCGACTGATATCTGCTTGTGACACTCACAGCATGGGCTATATCAGGTCGTGTACATAACATGGCATACATGAGGCTCCCTATTGCCGAAGCATAAGCGATCTTGCTCATGCATTCTATTTCCTTAGGTGTGCTGGGGCACATCTTCTTGGAAAGATGAATGCCATGTCTGAAGGGTACCAAACCCCTTTTAGAGTTTTCATGCTAAACCTCTTCAGCACTTCTTCTATGTACATCTTCTGTGAAAGTCCTAGCATCCTATTCGGTCTATCTCTATAGACCTTAATTCTCATAATAAAGAATGCTTCTCCTAGGTCTTTCATGGAGAATTCTTTAGATAACCATATTTTAACTATGATCAACATAGGAATATCATTCCTAATAAGGAGGATGTCATCCATGTACAATACGAGGAAGACAACAGTGCTCCCACTGATCTTTTTGAAGACACATAGCTTCTCCTCATTTTTTATGAAATCAAATATTTTGATTACATCATTAAAATGAGTATTCCAGCTATGAGATGCTTGCTTAAGTCCATATATGGACCTCTGTAGCTTGCATATCTTGTGATCATTATCACTGAATATGAAACCTAAGGGCTGTTCCATATAGATATCTTCTTCAAGATATCCATTTAAGAACGCCGTTTTCACATCCATTTACCATATTTTATAATTGAAATAGATTGCAACAGTAAGCAATGTGCAAATGAATTTTAGCATAGCTACTGGTGAAAAGGTATCCTGATAGTCAATGCCTTCGCGTTGATTATAACCTTTTGCCACTAATCTAGCTTTGAATATCTCCACATTCCCATCTGCACCAATCTTTCTCTTTAAGATTCATTTACACCCAATAGGTACTATGCCTTCTGGTGGATCTACCAAGGTCCAGACTTGGTTTGTGTGCATCGAGTCAATTTTCGACTTCATTGCCTCTAAGCATTTCTCGGAGTCGATATATGATATTGCCTCATTTTAGATTTTGGGATCATCACTATGAACCCCATTACCTACAAGGAATATTTCCTCTACTTCCTCTAAAATCGTACCTAAGTACCTCTCAAGGGGATGGAAAACTCTTTCCAATCTACGAGGTGGAGGAGGTAGTGACTGGATTGGCTTAACCTAATTTGATTCCATTTGGTCCTTAGCTCGTTGCTCTTGTGAGGCTTTCTCATCGAGCTTGATCTGCTTTCCAATGCCGCTATCTTGAATAAACTATTTTTCATGAAAGATGGCATGCTGACTCACAATCACATTATGATCTTCTGGAATGTAGAAATAATATCCTAATTACTCTTTAGGATATCCTATAAATCGAGCTCCAAAGGACCTAAGTCTAACTTGTCCGCTTGTTGTGTTTTGACATGAGTCGGACAACCTCAAATTCTGAGATGACTCAGACTCGATTTCTTACCATGACATATCTCATACGGTGTGGTAGAAACGGTTTTAGAAGGAGCCCTATTCAATAAGTATATTGTAGTTAACAAACAGTATCCCGAAAAAAAATTTAGGAGGTCTGTGAAAATCATCATGGATTGGATCATATCTAATAAGGTCTGATTTCTCCATTCTGAGACCTCGTTGAGTTGAGGTGTTCCAGATGGAGTCCATTGAGAGATTATACTATTTTCCTTTGAGATAGTCTAGGAATTCCCAAATAAGGTATTTACCTCCTCGATCTGATCGAAGAACCTTAATGGATTTTTCAGTTTGCTTTTTTACTTCATGTCTGAATTCTTTGAACTTTTCAAAAGCTTCAGACTTGTGTCTCATAAGATACACATACCCATACCTAGATGAATCATCGGTAAAGGTTATGACGTTGACAAAGTTGCCTCTAGCCAGCACATCAAATGGGCCGCACACATCTGTATGTACTAGGGCAAGAAGATCCGTGGCCCTTTTCCTATGTCCTATAAAAGGGAGTTTAGTCATTTTGCCATGAAGACAGGATTCACAAATTAGATATGACTTAGAAGTCAACGGACTCAATAGCTCGATTTTCTCTAATTTGTTAACCCTATCTTCTGCTATATGACCTAATCTTAGGTGCCACAAATATCTATTATTTGGACTATCCCTAACTCATTTTGATTTTACGGTATTCATATTTTGCTCGAAATTAAAAATAGATACATCAACATGTAACTGATAAAGATCGTTAATAAGAAAACTACTTGCAATTTTATTTTTTTCATAAAGAATATTACAATGATCCTTAAGAAAACTAATTACATAGCCTTCTACTGTAAGGCAAGAAATAGAAATCAAATTTCTGCTTGCTATAGGTACATAATAACAGTCTTTTAATACTATCTAATCTAGATGATAGTCAAAGAGGGTATGTTTCTACAGCCACGGTAGCAACCCTTACTCCATTTTTGATGCGTAGGATCATCTCACCATCTCTCAGCCTCCTGCTATCCTCAAGATCTTGCATAGAAGTGCATAAGTGAGCACTAGAACCAAAGTCAAGCACCCAACTGGATGCAAAACAAACCATAAGATTAGACTCAATAACGAGCATACCTTCAGAAGGACCAGCCTCCTTCTTATTCTTCAAGATGGCTAGGTATGTAGGACAGTTCTGCTTCCAGTGGCCATCATTGCTGCAATGGAAATACTTTCATTTATTAGCAGCCTTCTTCAGCTCTGCCTTTTTCTTCTTTCCTCCTTCCACCTTTTGCTTTTTTGCACACTTCTTCTTCTTTCCAAAAGACTTTCTCTTGGAAGAAGTCCATTCCATAGCAAGCACTGAGCCTTTAGAACCTTTCATGGAAAGCTCAGCGGTAACCAGCATCTTCATAATTTCAGCCAAGGAGTTTTGAAGTTTATGCATATGGTAGTTCATGATGAAATGCCCATACGCATCAGTCAAGGATTGCAGAATTATATCATTCTGTAAATCCAAGTCCAACCTCACTTCGAGCTTCTCAAACTCTTCTAAGTCTTTGATCATCATCAGACAATGATCTTGGATTGACTGCCCATCATGCATCTTAGCCTTGAACAGTCATTTAGTGACTTGATACTTGGCTGCATGACTCTATTCACCAAACATCTCCTATTGGTGAGCCAACATTTGGTGAGCAGTTCTGATATCTTCATGTTGGCACTAAAGCTCATCAGACATCGAGTCCAACATGTAATATTTGGCCTTATTATTTTCGTTAGTCCACTAATCCAGAGATGCTCTCTGTTCAGCAGATGGATGGGTTGGTAAGGTGGGAGGGTCCTAGTCCAATACATGAGTTAACTTCTTGAAACCCAAAATGATTTTGAAGTTTCGGAGCCAATCCTTGTAATTTGGTCTGGTCAGTCTATGGGTGTCTAGGATTCGTGATAGTGAGTTAGATGCAGACATTTTCCTATAGAGAGTCAAAGTTTTTAGTTAGATATTGTAATTAAGACTTAACCAATTTATTTAAAAATTTTATTTTAAAATAAATTATGTCCCACTATTTTCTCAGATCTCTACACTCCCTCTATAGAGATGCAAAAATCTTCATGATTACTGATTTCTAGTGGGTGATGCGGTCCCACCAACTGACTCATCACCTCACCTAATAGTTATTGGTGATGGGTTAGCCAATGAGTGAATAACTCTTGTTCAATGATTCTCTAATCATGATGCACCCAAACATAGTCTCTAATTCATGAATCTCACTGTGCCTAAAATATTGATCCACTCCTTAGTTAAATCAGACCCACCATTTGCACAGATTGGATTTTTAATTGGGTCTCTCACCATATCCAAAATATTGAGCTCAATCCATCCTCCAGCCTATAGCATCCAATGCCTAATAGACATGGTTGCATCTTCCCAATGCAACTGAACCACTGTAACCAGTCGAGAATAATCAACCTCGAAAAGGGCCCACACATCTACAATGGTGGAAGACCTTAGACTTAATCTTTTCTTAGGAAGATTTGATTTAGGTCTCATTAAACTAGACTTGACATAGTCATAACCATTATGACTAAGCTAGTCGCATGGGTTAGCTCAGATTATTGACCACCTCAGATCAGAACTGAGTCAACAAACATGGCCAGATAAGTGAGATCGGTGGAAGGGATATGCCATTAACTCGACAAGAATGCATTCGAGTCGAGTAGCTCCCAATTAAAAACCAGTCAGTCGTATCTGCCAGACTTACTTTAGACACTAAATTGTTGAGACAAAACCAATCGGATTAGCCTACAATCCAGACTCTAACCACTGAACCTAATTAGGTCTTAGCTTGATCGATCACTCATGTGACTTGATCTTGATCCAGACTTAATCCTATTAGGCTAGTCATTTTAAGCACTGTTGATCCCATCTAACCAACTCTTGATTCAGTTTGATCAACCGCTTAGATCTAATTGAGCTACCCAAGTCCGAACCCAGTTTTATGAATATGTCTTAGATCTGAAATTCTCAATTTTAGACCTAATTGATATTTCATAAATTTAATTCTCAATTAAGTTAGGGTTCTTAAACAAAATATGTAAATAAGATCCCAGAGTTTCAGGATCTAGAATTTTACAGAAAGTAAGTTTTTAATTTTTGATTAAGGATGAACGCATAGCACCCCTACACATCATAAGAACACCCCATTGAATGGGAGGAGAGGGTCTTTAAACCCTACTTTGTTCTTATGATCGGACGGCCAAGGGGAACGCCTTAATCAGAAATGCAACTAATCTACAAAACTAATTAGATCTAAGCATATATCTCATATAAAAATTGATCTGATTGAAACATGTTTTGCATACATCTCATGTATCATGCATGCATGTTTTTCAGATCTAAATTATCTAATAATTATCTAAAAAATTAAATTTAAATTTGATCATATCAAAAAAAATTTAATCTAGACCCTTTTGTAGAACTATTCTACAACTAGTCCAAACATGCAACTATCATATCTCATATGAATAAATTAAATTTAATTTATTTTTTATTTTCAGATCTGATTATAATATTTATAACATCAAAAAATAAAAAATAAATAGATCTCAAAATCATATTTAATCAAATTAAAATTATGATTACACTAGACTACATGTAGAATAATTCTATTCCTAGTCTAGTTATGTATCTCATACATTCTAGATCTAGATTTATTAATTTTAATTTTCTAATTTTCTAATTTTAGATCTAATCACATCTCATGTCATATCTAAAATCACTAATTTATTAGATTAAAATCAAATCCAAATAAATTTTATAAGAACCTACTCTGATACCAGTTGAAAGGAAATCCTGAATTTCTTGGGTCAGATTTGTTCAGATCTGATTGGATCGAGAGACATATTTCAAAAATTTTCTCTTAGATTCTAATTAGATCTAATACTTTTTAGATCTAATTTTATAATCTGATAAATAAAAAAATTAAATTAAATTAAATCTAATTAATTTTATCTTGATTCTGGATAATCTGATTATTCGTTGATGATCCTGCAGAAGCTCTGAGATTCTAGATCTAGCCACGCAAGTGCCTGGTCTCTACTGGTATCCACTTGGATTGGATCTAGAGATCTTCTCCATCTCTTTTTTTCTCCAAAAATTAGATCTAGATCTAATTTGGAGGATCTTCAAAACTTCTTTTAAAGATCACCCATCGTCTCTGCAGCAGTGCTGTCTTCTTCCTTTTTCGTCAGACTTTTCTTACCTGACTCGTACTAATCTGAAGCCCAACTATCTTGGGTGTGGAGAGGAGAGAGATGATCAAAAAGGTGGCATGGAGTAGGAAGAGGAGCAGCCTTGGGGTGTGGGCTAAGAGAAACTCTTGAAAAAGTGGGCGCAGATAGGTCATTATATAGACCCTGCTGCCCTATGCAGTGCCACATCACCCCAGCCAGTCATGTTGCTTCATTCAATCAGATCTAAATCTGATTGATCGGATGACATCACCTGATCCAATCAGATGAGAGACCCATAGATTCATCCTAAGGTTGCCCCTAAGATTGGTCAAAGTCTATAGGTGAGGGTCACCTAGTTTGAATCCAACAAGCAACCTGGAGTCCCATCCGTATGGGACTCTAGGCATCCCTATCCATGGGCGCATGCCATCCTAGGCATACACCCCCTTTTCTTCAATTTCTAGAGAGAGGATAAGCTCCAATCTACTCTCCAATAAGTGTATAACACATGGGCGGATGTCCAAGGGTCAAAGGTCAACATTTGACCAAGTCAAAGTACAAGAATTAGCAAGTGATGAAAAATGGCAGGTGTTGTCTCAAATTTATCTCATAAATGAAAACAACCCTTTTCTGACTTGGACATGCTCAATCAGATCAGGTAAAGGTATCTGAGTGAGCACAAACTCATTTGGCTCAGTCGAGATAACTTTTATGATAAGAAAAAGGAGAATGTTAGGCTTAATCGTGTGCTAGCACGATTTCCTTGAACCTAATTGAATCTTATTCAAATCAACTGAACTAGGTTAGTCCAATAGATGATATCCAGATCCAAACCCTTATTTGTGTGACCCAGTTAGGTTTAATTCTGTATGGTAATGGGACATGTCTTGATCTCCATCATCGACATAATCGAAATATTTTTCGATGGATTAGAACTCTTCTGATTCAGATAATTAGAATGATCGATCGTCTAAATCATTCTAGTTGCTCTGAAAATCCACTAGTGACACCTAGCAGTATATGGTGGCAACCCATCAAAATTAAAAATGAATCTCTTGGTGCAGCTACTTGTGTGATTAAGTTCTTCTATCTTGAGCCCCGATTAGATTAGGGTTAAGGTGAACTCGTCAAACCCTAATTCCTATCATATGATTTAATCATTCGATTCAAATTCGATGTGAAAATCTTAATAGAAATTCTTTCTATTATTTTACACTCTGCCATGGCCATCAGCTTATGGACTTGATTCTCATAATCATCATAGGACTGCTCCTCTTCTACCGAGGTAGATAGATTCCATCTTGGTGCAATCCAATTCCTACAATGAACATGCTATAGCCAACATACACCTCGGGATTTTGAATGGCTAGGAGATCGAGTCATGGTGTGTCAAACTATAACACCCTCAAGGTGAACTATCGATGCACCTCAGGTCAAAGAACTAGACATACCTCTATAGCATCAAGTCAATCATCAACGAGAAGGTAGACTTCCTTATGACTACTCGAGGTGGTCACGCTCAGTGCCCTTGTTCTCTAACGAGTACCCGTACTCTCGCTCTGGTGTCTCTACACCGTAGACTCAAGACTCATCTACTACAAAGAAGTGATTGTACACTAACTTTCCAGATCAATCACCATGCTCCTGATGATCCTACGGTCAGGAGTATTTTATGAGTTAATAAATGAAAATTCATGTCTTAAATTTTTAAATCTTGAAAATATGAATTATCATTATCATTAACTCAAGGGATGTATCACAAACACTAAATACACTTATGTGATAGAAAATAATCTATTTTATTATTTATAGTCAAAATTATAATTTTGCCCTTAGTAGTGTATTATAAGTGTCAGTCAATTCTGGCTTCTAGGGCACACATATCTAACAGCGGTCTCTCCTATGGTCCTGGCAACGATCCTGGTCAAGGAAGAGGCAAAAGTGCAATAGCCAATCTACTACATGAGTCAAGTCTTGAGATATATGGAGATCAGGTACACTAAATTGGAAAAATTAACTTACGCACTTTTGATTGCAGCCAAGAGACTTTGGCCCTACTTTTAGGGGCATACCATAACACTCCTCACTGATAAATTGATCAAGGCAGTTCTTCATCGAGCAGTTGCTTCTGGAAGGATAGCGAAGTGGGCCATTGAGCTGACAGAGTTTGACCTCCACTATCAACCTCGACTGTCAATCAAAACTCAGATACTAGCCAATTTTATAGTTGAATGCACGATCCTGGATGATGCCAAACCTAAAATAAATGAGACCAGCATTCCGTGGTTGTAGCCAAGCTCTCCCAAAGAAAGAACAGACCTTCCCAAAGGTTTCTGGACCTTGTATGTGGATGGCTTTTCCAATGCTTCTGATGTAGGTGCTGGACTGATCCTAATCAATCCTGAAGGAGTCATTGCAGAGTATGCACTACATTTTAAATTTTCTATAATAAACAATGGGGCAGAATATGAATCTCTGATAGCAGTGCTGAAGATAGCAAAAAATCTTGAGAGAGACCGGCTCCAAGCTTATAGCGACTCACAGTTGGTAGTAGGATAATTCAATTGCAGTTATGAAGCTCGGAAGGAAAGTATGATAAAGTATCTTGAGAAAGTAAAGAGCCTAACCTCAACCTTCAATGACTTTAGCATTCAGCAAATTCCAAGGGTAGAGAATACTAGAGACGACCTCCTATCCAAGCTGGCCACACTTGCCTCCAACAAACTTTCCAAAGAAGTATACCTTGAAGTGTTAAAATGCCCGAGTATGGAAGAGTCACAGTCTATAATGCCGATCGATCATAAGCCTTGTTGGATCGACCCATTGGTCGCTTATCTCAAAGATGGGACACTCCCCTATGATCCAAAAGAAGCTTGAAAGTTGAGAAACCAAGCCTCCTGATATGTTCTGTATGAGGATAAACTATACAAGAGATCGTACTCCTTGCAACTTTTAAAATATCTCTGATCTTCAGAAGTTGACTTTGCACTATGGAAAGTGCATGAAGGAATCTGTGGGAGCCATCTGGGTGTCAAATTTCTATCTCATAAGCTACTTCGATAAGGATATTATCAGCCAACTATGCACCATGATTGTGTCAAATATGTTAAAAGATGTGACCATTGCCAGAGGAATGCAAATATACAAAGACAACCAGCCTCCGAGCTTACACCCTTAAGTGTCCCCTAGGCATTTGTGTAATAGGGGATGGATATTCTTGGCCCCTTCCAGATGGCATCCAGACAATGAAAGTTTCTCTTAGTTGCAATCGACTACTTCACCAAATGGGTTGAGGCTGAACCTCTAATAGAAATTATTGAAGCTAAAGTACAAGATTTTATCTAAAAGTTGATTGTTTATAGGTTTGGCCTACCCCGAACCCTTATGATAGATAATGGGTGATAGTTTGCTGAAACGAAATTTGTCGAGTTCTGTGAGGACCTAAACATCTCCCATAAATTCACATCGATGGCCCATCCGTAAGCAAATGATGAAGCAGAGGTGACCAACAGGATCTTATTGCAAGGTATTAAGGCAAGGCTTGAAAGAGCAAGGGGGACTTGGGTGGATGAACTCTACCATATACTCTAAGCATACCGAACTACTCAAAGATTGCCAACTAGAGAAACACCATTCACCTTGGCCTTCGAAATAGAGGCGGTAATTGCAATCGAGCTCAAACTCCTGTCGGCACAAGTCATGGCCTTCAACGAGCGACCTATTTTGCAAGGCCTCAGGGCTAACCTTGACCTACTGAAGAAAAAATAAGAGGAGGCCCATGTTTGGATGGCTGCTTACAGGCAAAGGGTGGCTCGATATTATAACTCCAGAGTCAAAGATAAAGTATTTAGAGTATGGGACTTAGTGCTTCAGCGAGCAGCCGTTTCTTAGCCTCAAAATTAGTGGAAGCTCATCCTAAATTGGGAAGGACCCTATGAGGTCAAGAAAGTTGTCCAGCTCAGGACATATTACTAGAAGGAGCTCAGAGGAGCCAATCTACCCCATCTATTGAACTCAAAAAACCTATGGATGTATTATCAATGACTTGGTCGCAATAAAATCCTCCTACTTTAAGACTCCGATCCTTGTTACAAATCTATAATGGTAGAAAACAACTTTCTGAACTTAACCGTGCAATGAAGATAACCACATTAGGAACAGGAAGAGAACCTCGTCCTAATATAAGCAAAGCTGAAGGCCCCATTAATTTAAGATGAGATGAGGGGAGAGGTACTTCCAGTGGCCCTAATGTGCCCCTATAGCCACGTTAGGAACAGGAGGAGAATCTCATCCTAATGTGAGCAAAGTCGAAGGCCTCGTTAATCTAAGATGAGATGAGGGGAGAGGCCCTTCTAGTGGCCCTAATGTGCCCCTATAGTCACATTAGGAATAAGAGGAGAGCCTCGTCCTAACATGAGCAAAGCCAAAGGCCTCGTTAATCTAAGATAAGATGAGGAGCGAGGCCCTTCCAGCAGTCCTAATGTGCCCCTACAGCCATGTTAGGAACAAGAGGAAAATATCATTCTAACGTAAGCAAAGCCGAAGACCTCGATAGATGGGATGAGGGGAGAGGCCCTTCCAGCGATCCTAATGTGCCCCTACGGCCACGTTAGGAATAAAAGAAGAACCTCGTCCTAATGTGAATAAAGCTGAAAGTCTCGTTAATCTAAGATGAGATGAGGGGAGAGGCCCTTCCAGCAATCCTAATGTGCCTCAATGGCCATATTAGGAATAGGAGAACCTAGTCCTAATGTGAATGAAATCGAAAGCCTCGTTAAACCTAGATAAGATGAGGAAAAAGATCCCATCAATGGTCCTAACATATCCCTACAATCATACAAGGAATAAAAGAGAACCTCATCCTAACATGAGGAAGGCCAAGGCCTCATTAATCTAAAAATGAAGTAAAGGGGAAAGCCATACCGGTGACCCTTATACGTATCCCCCCTATGGTTTTATCAAATATGAATGGGGGAGCCCCACCGAAGTTTGTGAAAGGGACCCCAGCTTTTCATCCAGAACAATCATCTCATTAGGAAGACAAAGCAAAGAAAATCAAAATGAAGAAAGTAGAGCCATTAACCAGCATCAAATTCGTATAAGATAATAACGAAAAGGATATCATTTTATTGAAAATACAAGTTCATTACACGCAAAATAAAGATCGGCAAGATCGATTACATGAAAAGGAAGAAGAAGAAAAAAAGGTCAAATTCCTAAGATGGACCAGACTCCTCAGATTTTGGGCTATCAGTCCTAGCCATTATCAGGGCTTGTTTTAATCTAAGGATCTCCTGCTCAAGCTCTCTCTTTTTGTATAAGCCATCAATGTATATTCTATTGATGTGTCCAAATTTGCCTTTAAGCTCCCATCGCTGCTTTCTTAGGACTTTAGATTCGGCCTCCACATCTTTAGCAGCTTGGTGCTCACGAGTTAGCTTAAGTTTCAGCCATTGAACCTCAGCCTTTTCTATCCCAACCACTTTAGAGAGCTCACCGACAGTCCTCTTCAAAGAGGCAATCTCCTCAAACTCACCACTCATACTGGCCTACTGACTACTGTATAACCACCTCCGAAAGTAAGACGCTTCATCTCTGATGACCTGAAGCTCATGTTCAAGCCTAGACATCTTTTCTATCCAGATTATTCTATAACTATTATGCCAGCTCTCGGTCTCTTGTAACTGTTCTAAAGCTCAGAGAACTTCTTGGACCAATCTTAGTCGTACCGGGCCTTATCAATAGACCATGGCAAGTTTCCTTCTAGTAATTGAATTTTCTCTTTTGCTACCTTAAGGTCAGCTTCAAGAGAGCTGATCTTCACCATTTGTACCCAAGATTTATCACTGGCATTTTTTCTAAGCTCGGCTAGCTCCTTCTCGAAATTATCTTTTCTAATATTGAAGCTCACGGAATCCTTCATGTGTAGCTTGCGGAGGCGCGTGACCTCGATCGTCACCTCTGAAGCATTCTTCTCGGACCTCTGAAGTTCGTCTTCCATCTTCTTCAACATTTTCTTTAGATGATGAACCTCCCTCTTTAAACTTTTGAGTATGGATTTTAGAGGGATGGATTGAAGCAGTGGCTCGATGTTATTTGGCGATGACTAGTCTTGATTGCAATCACTGGAAGGGTTTTGAATAACATTCGCCATGACATAGGTGCAAAGGAAAGAAAATTCATTTTCATTTCATAAAATGATTGAGTACACCAAAAACAAAAAGAAAGAAAAGTACAAGTAATCAAAGATTTTCGACCTCGATCGATTTAGCAGTAGGTGAGGTCGGTGCATTCCTTGCGGCCTCGGGCTTGGCTGTAGGTCTTGGGGATTCAGGGGTGGGTTCGGCAATAGAAGTGGTGGCCTTGACGTTAGAAGGGCCGGTTTCTTCACTAGGTTTGTCTATCAGAAGGTCAAGATTTACCTATGGAAAGTTCTTCGCAACCCTCCCTATGTAGATCTCAAATCCCTCCAGAAAAGCCTCGTGGGTGAAGGCGATCTTGATGTCCTCCATAGCTTTGGAGGATGTGAAGGCCTCGATAGCCCACTCCTACTCGATGCCAACCTTCTCTTCAGCCTTCTTTCTTTTATCCTCCGAGAGAGTTAAGGCCACCCTCAGCTCCACAGAAACCTCCTCTTCTCTCCTCAATGCCTTCCAAAGATGATCTACTTCCAAAGTTTGTTCCTCCAAGGACATCTTCAAACATTCAACCTTGGCCTAAACTCTTTCTATCTCTGCTTGAGCCTCACGGAGGGCCTTGGAGAACTCGACTTGGCAGAGATTGACCATATTTGAATGAGCGAACAAGTAATGCCCCAGCTGCAGGATGGAAAAAAATTAAGTTAGAGTTCTGGGAGTACATCCTGCATTTGATTAAGTTTGAAGGTGTTAATTACCTCAAGGAAGGCAGCAAAGGACTCATCAAATCTTTCAGCATCCTCCTTCCCAATCATTTTATCAATAATGTAAGGGAGGATGCTGCCCTTCATCAAGAACTGGATGACCTTCCGGTCATCCAAGGAAGCTCGCTCTTGATCGGTGCCTTTGCCACTCAAGTTTTTGGCCATCCTCCTTACTCTTTTTCTGGTGACGTTCTTTTTCTTGTTCCCCTTCTCGATGACCTCATGCTGCTCAGGAGGTGTGGGGGCCACATCTGCTGGGAGCAAGGTTAGAATTAGAGCTGCCATGTCGGCCTTTGGGATGGGCGCTGCCTGGACCGGCATGGCCGAGATTGGCTTATCAGTGCGAACCATTTTTAACGTCTCCTCGGTAGAGCTACCCTTCCTCTTGAGGGACCTAATCTCCATGGTTAGGCGATTCCACTCCTCAGGAGTCATTTCTATAGAAGAAAAAAATTCAAGTTAGAAAAAAAAGAAGATCATACATAATTGGCGGGCCATAAAGAACTACCTATCGGATTGAGAGGGCTAAGACCAAAGTTGAATAAGGTCTAGTCACCTAGTAGTCTAGAGATTAGGGGAGCTCAGTAGTTCTTTAGCTTATCGACCAAATTTCGATCCTCTTTCTCAAGTTCGGGAGCTCAATAGATAGAATCGCTAATGTCGCCCTAGGAAGAAAGTCCCAGCTCTAAAGAAGGATACGAGATGAAGAAGAACTTTTCCTTCCAATTGTGAATGGAAGAAAGAGCATCATTAAAAAATTCCTTATTGCCGAATTAGGGTGACATGTACCACCAATCTTTGGTGGTCGGATGGTGTTTGAAAGTGAAGAAGTTATAAAATAAGGAGATGGAAGGTCGGACGTCGGTCATGGCATACAAAGAGAGGAACCCTATGATGAACCAAAATGAATTCGATGCCATAGCGGTGAAGAAAATGTTCAAGAACATAAATAGGTTGATTACAAAAGAAGTTATCGGTAGACAAAGTTTCGTCCGAAGGGTTTCAACATATAGGTAGGTTTGACCTGGAGGAGGGGTACAGACTCGATCACCAGAACTGAAAAGTTCAAGCTTGAATTTGGGAGAAATTCCAAACTGGATCCTAATCAGTGAAAGGTCTTCAGGCTGAAGTTTGCATTGGATGGTATCAGGGATGAAGGGTGGCTGCGATACTTCTATAGGTTCAGGATCCTTATGGAGAGGATCCATTAAAGCTAAATGGGCTGAACTTCTAGAATAGGTTGACCAAAACTTTTTGGTGGACATTTGGATTAACATAAACTTAGAAAAATCCCCCAAAAATTAAGAAAAATGAGATGCTAGATTTCTCCAAAGAAATCGAAAGGGCGAGATGCAAAGGACATAGGAACAATCCAAAATGAGATTTTGAGACTAACCTAGTGCAACTGAGAAGGGTGAAGAGATGATTGACACCGTGTAAATCAAACGAGAAGGCGCTTGGAATTGGGAAGGATGATTGGAGGAACCAGAGCTCTCGAGAAGGAAGAAAGCTTGTGCTTGAGGAAGGAGAAGGAAATTCAAGCAAGATGAAAAATAAAGAAGAGTATAAGTGATTAAATAGCCCGAGGAACACTGAGGTGGTTATGATTGGAGATCCCTCCTGACCGACCTTCGCACAACGCATGTCCCATTCATCGTGGCAAGGGCCTGGCAATGGGTGGATCCTTAATGATATCATACCTTGGGCAGACTTTTGG
Source organism: Cocos nucifera (assembly GCA_006176705.1). Lineage (NCBI taxonomy): Eukaryota > Viridiplantae > Streptophyta > Magnoliopsida > Arecales > Arecaceae > Cocos > Cocos nucifera. The sequence continues at coordinate 16,713 of QRFJ01007398.1, read as the reverse complement.
CAGGAGTTTCAAAAAATATCCTCTCAGGTCACCACGCATTTATAAAGTTTTGGCACTGGTGCGATAAATGCTGAAATTTTTGATCCGACAAATGCGGGAAGCTAAAAAAAAAAAAAAAATGGAGGGAAAGAAACTTCGATAGTCATGATTTTACTCTTTTCCTTCAAACTTCGTATTCGAAAGTAGAACTTGTGTTGGGGATAAACCTGCTTTTGCCGAAGTTTTGTCGGATGTCTGATCTTTGGGTAATCCCCCTAGTGGTGATGACTACGGTCGGGCTTTGACCAAAAAAGGTCATCGGGTTCTAGCTCACTCTGAAGTGATCGACCTTCAACTCATGACCGCCAGATTATTTTTTCAGCTATGCTGACGAACTCCAAAATTCGTAAGACATTATGAGTCCTGCTTGGATGTGCTTGAATGGTAAAATGGCAATCAGATTCCTCCATCATAAGCAGGCAACCCTCTCTAGTCGAGCAAAACCACAGACGAACATGAATAGTGAGAGCAGTCGCTTGAGCAGTTGAAGTGCTGAGGTTCCGCTCCTCGGATAGTCTCGACTGGCGAGCTTAGAAGCTGGCCAAACTTCTTTCCTACTGGATCTCCTTCAAATTGAGTTTCACTATCACCATCGAATCTCATCTCGAGAGCCTCCAACTAATAGAATCTCCCTTGGACAAACTTGTATACCTCATCTCAAACTCCTCCAGGACTTCTCCAACAAATGAACTCCTATCGGACTTCTCCTTCCATCGAACTTCTCCATCAGCCAAATTCCTTCCAGACTTTACCCCTAGTTGTTTAAGGAGCTCCACCAGGGTGAGCTTCCTCTAGACTCTCTCAGCAGGCTCCCTTCCATACCCCACCCAACTACCCAAAAGAACCTCGGCAGTTGCTCTTGATATAACAAATAACAGTCAAGGCATGGTCAATCTTGAGAATATTCAAACTCCTTCGAAATAATGGTAACTATGAGCTCTTCATCGCCTGTAGCTACCCCATCTGAATCTCAGCTGCTAAGTCCCAATAGACTGGCATGTCATGATAATGAACACCATCCTCCGTAACAAATCCCATGTGGCTCCGAACAGTCCACTACTAGGTAGTTATGGCTGTTACCATCAGTTTGTTATGGACTCCACCTATATAAAAAATCCTCCAGATACGCTTTCTTTCCTAAGCTCTCATTCTTCTTCTAAAAATTCTACTAAAATTTCTCTGAGTACTTCATTTTTGTTGGCCAAAAGAGCTGACTTGATCATCAGAGGGTCTTGTCGGAGCCACCACCCTCGACTTCAGATGAGACTTATTTTGCAGGTCATTAGCGATGACCTTGTCCTCTCCGACTTCAGCACCAATTTCGGCATCAACCAGATTTTGCACAAACAACCCATATCCCTTCGAAGCAAGACTTGATAGTGAAATGCTCCAAAGTTGGTCACGTTCGGTGTAGATGTATCCCTACATCTCACCTACATGCCATACCAGTGTCTTTACACTCCTTGAATAAGAGGATAACCAAACCATATGGCATACAATGACCTATAATTGATCTAGCTATTATGTTTGTAATAGAATATTGTTTGGTCACAAATAGATTTAAGGACTAATGATAAATCCTCTTTTATCGATTTCAAATAGTTCTAAGGACTTTGTCATAACATAGGAGTTCATTAAAAGAAGATATATAAAATTTATGATGAAAAAGTCAAAATAATATTTTATTAATAAATAATTCATATATAATTATAAAATTAGCTCAACCATCAATAGGCTAATGATTGGCTTTTGGGACATAATTTCCAACAACTTTCACTTGAGCTAAAGCCAATCGGTATAGTATTGAATACCTATCTTTGACTTATGATCATCGAACTCCTTTACTGGAAGGACTTTAGTGAATGGGTCAGCTAGTATTTTCTTTCTATCAATCGTTCGAAGCTCAACGTCATCTCGATCTATGATCTTTTGGACATGGTAGTAACGATATAAAATATGCTTCGTCCGTTGATGTGCTTTTGATTTCTTCGCTTGAGCAATGGCTCTAGTGCTGTCGTAGTAAAGCAGAACTAGACCATCAAGAGAAGGTGCCACTCTAAGGTCGATGATAAATTTCCTTAGTCATAGTTTTTTTGGCTGCATCAGATGTTGTGATGTACTCCGCCTTATAAATTGAGTTGACTACAGTGTGTTACTTTAAACTTTTCTAGCAGATAGCTCTATCGTTAAGGATAAACATGCATCCTGACCCACTCTTGCTATCATTATGATTAGATTAAAAATTAGAGTCTATAAATCCCATAAGTTTTAAATCTGACTCACCATAAACAAGTCACTGGTCCTTAGTATTTCTCAAATACTTTAAGATGGTTTTCACAACCTTCTAATGATTCTCACCAAGATCATACTGGTATCTACTCACTATCCCTAATGAGTATGCCATATCTTATCTCGTACATGTCATGGTGTACATTATAGAATCCACTATCGAGGCATATGGTATTCTACTCATATGCTCTCTCTCTCTTGAGGTGTTGTTAGATAATCTCTCTTTAAAAAAAAAATTCCATGGCCTATCGGTAGATAGCCTTTCTTGAAATTCTCCATGTTGAACCGTTTCAGCACAGTATCAATGTATGTGGACTAGAACAACCCAAGCAACCTCTTAGATCTATCTCTATAAATCTTGATCCTTAGGATATAGGATGGTTCTCCCAAGTTCTTCATGAAGAACTGTGATGTAGCCAAACCTTTATTTCCTGCAATGTAGGACTGCCATTTTTTATTAAGAGAATGTCATCCACATATAACATAAAGAATACAACCACTGAACCATTGGCCCACTTGTATATGTAAGGCTATTCTTCGTTCTTAATGAAGCCACACATTTTGATCATCTTATCAAAATATATGCTCTAACTCCAAGATGCTTGCTTTAATCCATAAATGGATCTTTGAAACTTGCACACCTCAGACTCATCTATAGATATAAATCCTTCAGGCTGTATCATATACACCTCTTCATCCAGCTCTCCATTTAGAAAAGCTGTCTTTACATCTATTTGCCAGATTTTATACTCCAAATGTGTTGCTATCACAAGCATGATCTGAATGGACTAAAGCATTACCACTAGAGAAAACGTCATCATAGTCTATACCATAATGCTGATGATATTTCTTGGAAATCAGATGGACTTTATAGGTCTCTACCTTCCCATATGTGCCCCTTTCTTTTTGAAGATTTACTTACACCCTATGGGTTTTACTCCTTTAGGTGGATCAACTAATGTCCATACATCATTGACCTTTATGGACTTCTTTCGGATTTCATGGCTTCAAGCCACTTATCAAAGTCAGATCTCTGCATTACATCCATGCAGATGATTGGATCTGCATTGTTCTTATCGAGTTCGATAGGATCACTATCCTGGATTAAGAAATCATAGTATCTATTCGATTGATGCGATACTCTACTAGATCATCTTAAAGATGTAGGTACATTAGGCTTCAGATTTGATCTAATCAAATTCGGTTCAGGTTCAGTTACTTGTATTAGTTCTTCTACCTATCGATCATCATCAAGCTCGACCTTAGAGGCACTAGTTCCTTCACCAAGAAACTTATGTTTTTAAAAGATTATATTAAGATTGACAAATACTTTTTGTTCATCAACAAGATAAAAATAATACCCTTTTGCTTCTTTTGGGAATCAAATAAAAATATACTTGTCAAACCTAGGTCCAAGCTTGTCCATCATTAAATGTTTGATATAAGCCCAACACCCCCAAATCCTAAGGTACGAGAGTATTGGCTTATGCCCTATCCATATCTCATATGGTATTTTAGCTATAGACTTACACAAAATTCTATTAAGAACATAACAAGCCGATTCGAGTGCATATCCTTAGAAGGAGATCGATAGACTGGCAAAGCCCATCATGGTGTGAACCATGTCTAACAGGATCCGATTTTCTTTTTAGATACACCATTATGTTATGGTGCCTTAGGAAGAGTCCATTAGGAGAGAATTCCATTATCTCCTAGATATGTCAAAAACTCATTAGAAAAATACTCTCGTCCATTGGAAATGATGTCCCAAATCTAATCGTCAGTCTATTGATGGTTGAGCTAATTTTGTAAATTATATATGATTTATTAATGCATAAAAAATTTATTTTGACTTTTTCATCATAAGTGTACATCTTCTTTTTATAAATTTTTGTATTGTGATGAAGTCCTTAGGACTATTTAAAATCGATAAAAAAAAATTTATCATTTAGTCCTTAAATCTATTTATGATCAAATGATACGTTGTTGCCTAAGATGACAATATTTATCGAGTATAGATTATTATATGCCATATAGGTTGGTTGTCCTCTTAACTAAGAAGTATGAAGATACTGGTATGGCATGTAGGTAAGATGTAGGGATACATTTGCACTAAACATGATCAACTTTGGAGCATTTTGCTATCGAGATTTGCTCTGAAGGGATATGGATATAAGTATCTCTCTAATCTGAGATCACCACGGTGACTTGCAAGCAACTCACTATACTTTGGTGCCAGACTACTTAAATTTTTAATTCAGTAATGAAAGATTTTTGGGCACAGTCATATACTTGTGAAGTTGGTGTGTGAGTCAAGATGAGATTGACCACTCCTAGTTTCTGGAGATGTGTTGTATTGTATTTCAATTTAGCAAAGTCTTAGCCAAGGTAGCCCTTATGAAGAGTCACAGGACTGATTACATTAAGATATATTATGGATGTATTTTTTTAGAATTGACAGTTTAACTCTGAGTCACTCTAAACACAAAGGTCAAAGGGATGAATTATACACTAATCATATTCGAGTGGGCTCTTGAATGTTGTTTTACATACATTCAACCTATCTGAACATCAGGTGTCATTGCTAGATGGTCACTTGATTGGTACAAGAATTTGTTCCTATGCTGCTAGCTTAGGTTCGAACCTATGGGATTACATATATAAAATATTTCTATTTGATCAGATGGTTGATCAAGGATTATGAATCATTTAAGGATCAAATTATCAATATGATTGATGATTGATCTAGTACAAGTCTGATTGATTCAATTTGGTTTATTTTGGACTTGATTAAGTCAAGTCTAATTGATTTATAAGATAACCCAATTACATGGAAGATTAATTTTCTATTTGATTAGGACTTGTGTGCACCTAATTTTTAATCAGCTTAGAATTTAAATTAGATTTAAATAAAATTTAATTAAATTTAAATGGAGTCCTAGTTGGACTAAGATCATCTTTAATTAAGCTGTACCAATCCTAATTTAAATAGAATTTAAATTGGTTTGACCAAAGAGAACAAGAGAGCCCAATTGGACTAGGGCTCTCTATCCTCCCTTGCGCCAACTCCCCAACCCCATACGACCCACTTTTTTGAAGTGTGCATGAGATTCCTCACACCTAAGAAAGGCCCATGCATGCCCCTCTTTCTTGGTTTGGAAATAAGTATTGACTAGGTCAAATAAGATAAGTTGTTTTGACCTGGGACTCTATTTGATAGAGTTTCAATATTCCTAAACACTATCCCTTCATGGTGCCTAATTTAATCATATTTGATCTAATTTTTTGGCATGGAAAAGAAGGTATTTGTGCATGCATTTATGGTAGTCCATGCCTAAAATAAGAGGGAGGCGCCCAAGGGTTGGACAGACCCTATAATTGCTCTCTTTGTCCTTTCCTTTCTAGGTATTTGACCTAGACTAGGATTCCTTTTGAACTCCCTATTTAAGAGGAGTCTTGGCATGAATTTTCCAAGGATTATGCACCATGGAGTTAGAGTGTTCGGGGTGGGAATTGGGGCACATATCATAAGGGGGCATAGGGTTTCATTAGGACATGATCAGTACATGTCCTATTGAGAGAAAAGAAAGAAGAGAAGAAGGGGTTCTTCTCTAGGATTTTTGATCTTCCTCTTCCACATGATTTTGAGAGATAAGAGAGGAAGAGTTTCTCTCTTTAGTCCTCTTCTAGTTCTTCATCTTTTGGAGGGTTCGAGAGATTTCTTTAGATCGATCATCAAGAGGGATCTTTAAGGAGCTAGCACCCTGCATAGATCTTCAATCGTCGAACCTTCAATCAGCGTAGGAGCTTCGTGTGGACAACTTGTGGAGACTGGACATCCTGTGTGGCTCTGAGCAATGATCATATCTACGAAAATCAATAGTGGAGTTCTTGATCTGTGATCAGGTATAGAGATCTTATCTCTATTACATGCTAGGTTAGATTTAGACTGGTATTTATATGATCAATACCTATTTGTATTTTCTTTTCATATTTGTACATGCATTATATCATGTCATAGATCCTAGATATAGATGTTTAATGATCTGATCATATATATAAATAAATTAATATGATTAATTTTAAATCTTTTGTATGATAATATTTGAAAAAATTTTAAAATCTATGTATGAAATCCTACAAAATTTTTCCATCATTGGTATCAGAGCCTAGATCGATCGACATGATATATATGCACATTAAGATATGATTATTTATATTAGATCTAAATAGTATCCTTAGATTTAAATATGAAAATAATAAATTTTTAGCTAGCACAGACTGATTATAAGATTGTTCTGTTGTAAGATTTACCTCTTACAGTGGAGAGATTGTCCTAGTATGTGCTGATCTAAAAAAAAAGTTAAATCATAAATTTGTTAGATATGATATAAATAGATTTATGGTTTACTATATTTGAAATAGTTTAAATCTAAAAATAATAATCATAAAAATGTTTAGATTAGATCTAAAATTGATTCATGTTTTTTTTGTTTGTGTCATGTACATAGTTATTAATTCAAATATACAATTGGTTGCTGTTGATGTAATGAGCCAACCCATTTTTGTAATGTGGTGACTCATTTAGTGGACAAAACCAGATTATAAAAATATTTTACAAAACTTAAAAATTATTTTTAAATGTCGAACCCCAACCCATCAGCCTAATACATAATTAAGAATTAAGGGTTATTGATTAGCATCTAGAATTGTGAATTAAAGATCTTAAGACAAAATCATAATACATGGGTTAATGGGTTAGTATGAATTAGATCCATTAATTGGGTTAGACCTAAGGTTAGATTAAAGAATAGATCTAATTAGAGTAATTTACTAAATCTAATGTGTTGTTTTTGATTAGGTTAAGAACTCTAGATCAATTGCAATAGTTGTAGTTGGTCAAGTCCATATCTTTAATAAGAATCAAATGAACTTGATTTTTGGCTCAGTGGTCGAGCCTGTAATTACTTGGTATATTAAATTGAAACTAGTTAACTAGTTGCTATCTAAGGTAAGTCTGATAGTTTATATCAATGATTTTTAATTGGGAGCTACTCGCATATGATTCGGTCTTAGATGAATTAATTACATATCCATGAAGGAAACAGTGCAGGGTTTGCAGTGCTACTTTCAATTTTTTTAAAAAAAATAGTAAAAATATAATAAAAAATTAATTAATTTAATTAATTACCTACTGATCATATAAGAATATTAAATCCTATACTAAGGATCTAAACATAATATGCATGCATTCATATAGATCTGAAAAAATAAAACTATGTAGCAAACTATTTACTATATCTGTATTCAATACATAATAACTTTTTGCAAATAGTCGATCACCATGATCTGATCATCATCGAGGAGGTCTGCTGGTCATGATGTAGTCACATAGATATTTGGCCTCCATGGATCGTCCACACGAGGCTCCTAGTCCTGATCGGCTCCCAATGAGTGCTAGCTCGACACCGAAGTCTTTCAATGGTTATTTTTATCGAATAGCTTCGATCTTCATCTACAAGCTTCACAGATGCTCTGGATTGGTGGTAGACATAGTAGAGAGGCAAAAGAGGTTCTCTCTAAAATTTTGTGGGCTTACGACGCTCGTAGCTCATGCAATGGCTTCCCGAAACCTAGGTCGAATACCTAGGACTGCACTCTCCCTAAAAACTTTGCGCCCCTTTTCTCTTGGTTTTCTCTCCCTCGGAGATGATTGAAGCCTCTTCCCATGCACAAAATGAATCTCACAGAAGTCCCCTATTCAGAATAGGTGTTAGCATATGTCCCAAAAAACTAGTTTTAATGCTAGTTTTAATTCAAAACTCTTTTTAATTCAAACTTCATCCAAACCAATTCAAACTTATTTGAGACATGTGAAGGAGTTGTGCACCCACTCTTCAGCAAGGAAAAGTCCATGTGAAACCCCTTTCACATGGAGATAATTGGTGCACAAGAGAAGGGTGGCGCAAGTGATAAGATATGGTTGTTGTCAACTCAAATTCAAACTCATTTAGAATTTGAATGTCAACTAACCATAACTTATCCATTGAGGACGCGGAAGATCAGGGTGTGAGGTATTATGTGCATAGGAGAAAAGTCATGAGAGAATAAAAAATCAAATTTTAAGTGGGTGTGGGACATAGGTGGTGCATGGGAAGAGAAGACTAGTCAAATTAGTCTTTGAAATTCAAATTTCAACCAATTGAACCAACCCAATCAAAATTGATTAGGCCCAATTAGAATTAATTAAATCCAACCCATTTAGGCTTAATTAAGCTTAATTAAATCTTAATAAAATCAGAAATTGATCAAGTCCAACCTCTGATCAATTCAGGGTTCGAACCTCCACGACAATTAGGTCAACTTGTGACCTAATCGGGTTAAACCCAACTAAAATCAATTCAATTGGACTTGAATCAAAAATCATAACTCAATCAAATTGAGTTAAAATCACTAATTAAATCTCTCATAATCTCAAAGTCCAAATCTAGTAGGTCACCGGGTAATAGAGTTCATCGATATGAAATCCTAATCGAAGAGTCCCAGTCCAATGGGACTCTTGACCCCGGTGTCCGAAATGAATGGAACTTGCGATCACAAAGTCCATACTCTTGATCAGAGAGTTTCAGACAAGTAGGACTCAATATCCTAATACTATAGGATATTTGATCGAAGAGTCCCAATCCAGTGGGACTTTTGACCATAGCCAACAGATTAGGTAGAAATCTGTAGTGTGTGTGACTCCGTATGTTCGAACCTATGCCGGTAGCATAGGAATCACTTTCCATACTAATTGAAGTGACCATCTAGCAATAGTACCCAATATTTGGATAGGTCGAATAGTTACAATTGCAACAATCAAAACCTATGCGAATATAGTTACCATATAATTCATCCTTATGACCTTTGTGTAATAGATGACTCAGGGTTAGACTATCAATCCTAGAAAATACATTCATGTCGTGTCTCAAAGCAATTAATCCTGTGACTCTTCACTAACACCATCCTGACAAAGGCTTTGCTAAATTGAAATATAATTAAATACAATTTCTGAAATCAGGAGTGGTCAATCCCATCTTGATACATGCACCAACTCCTCAAGTACTTGATTATGCCTAGAAATCTTCCATCACTGAATTAGAAATTCAAATAGTCTTGCACCAAAGCATAGTAAGTTGCTTGAAAGTCCTCACGGTAATCTCTGGTCGGAGGGACACTTATACCCATACTTTATCGAAGTTAATCTTCATAGAAAAAAAGCTTCAGAGTTGGTTACGTTCAGTGCAGATGTACCCATACATCTTATTTGCATGTCATACTAGTGTCTCAACACTCCTTGGTTATGAGGACAACCAACCTATATGGTACACAATGATCTACACTCGATAAACATTGTTGTCCTAAGTAAGAACATATCATGTGGTCGTGAACTATTTTAAGGACTAAACGATAAATCCTTTTTTATCGAATCTAGATAGTCCTAAGAACTTCATCACAACATAGGAGTTCATTAGAAGACAAAAAAAATTTAGGATGAAAAATGCTAAAATAATTTTTATTAATTCATAATTCATATATAATTTAAAAGTATAGCTCAACCATCAACAAGCTGATGATTGGCTTTGGGATACATTCCCAACAATCTCCCACTTGGACTAAAGCCAATTAGTATAATATCTAATACTTATCTTCGATCTGAAGTCGTTGAACTCCTTCACCACAACAACTTTAGTGAATGGGTCAGCCATGTTTTACTTTTCATCGATCTTCTGAAGGTCGACGTCACCTCGATCCATGATCATTTGGACAAGATGGTAGCAGCGTAGAATATGCTTCGTCTGTTGGTATGCCTTCGGTTTCTTCGTCTGAGCAATGGCTCCAGAGCTGTCGTAATAGAGCATAACTAGACCATCAAGGAAGGATGGTACTACGAGCTTGGTGATGAATTTTCTCAGCTACACTGCTTCTTTGGCAGCATCTGATGCAGCGACATACTCTGCCTTGTAAACAGAATCAGCCATAGTATGCTGCTTCGAACTTTTTTAGCAGATAGCCCCACCATTAAGAGTGAATATATATCTCGATACACTCTTGCTATCATTATGATCAGATTGGAAACTCGAGTTTATGAACCCTACAAGTTTCAAGTTTGATTCACCATATATAAGACACTAGTCCTTAGTATTTCTTAAATACTTCAGGCTGGTTTTAACAATCTTTCAGTGGTTCTCTTTTGGATCAAATTGGTATCTACTCACTATCCATAGTGAATATGCCACATCTGATCATGTACATGTCATGGCGTACATAAAAGAACTCACTATTAAAGCATATGGTATTCTACTAATACGCTCTCTTTCTAAAAGTGTTGTCAGACAATCCCTCTTTGCAAGAGAAATTTCATAGTCTATCGGTATGTAAGTAGATTGGGACAATCCAAGTAATCTTTTAAATCTATCTCTATAGATCTTCATCCCTAGGATGTATGAAGCTTCTCCCAAATCTTTCATGGAGAATTGTGATGATAGCCAGATCTTTATTCCTTATAATGCAGGGACATCACTTTCGATTAAGAGAATGTTATCCATATACAATACTAGGAATATAATTGCTGAACCATTAGCACACTTGTATATGCAGGGCTCTTCTTCGTTCTTAATGAAGCCATACGTTTTGATTATTTTATCAAATCGTATGTTCCAGCTCCTACATGCCTGCTTCAGTCCATAAATGGACCTCTGAAGCTTACACACTTTAGACTCATCTATGGACGTGAACCCTTTAGGTTGTATCATATACACCTCTTCATCCAGCTCTCCATTCAAGAAAGCTATTTTCACATCCATCTGCCAGATTTCATAGTCTAGATGGACAGCTATGGCAAGCATAATCTGAATGAATTTAAGCATTGCCATAGGAGAGAATATCTTATCATAATCAATATCATATCATTGATAATATCCTTTGACAACCAGACGGGCTTTATAGGTCTCTACCTTTTTGTCTGCATCTTTTTTTCTTTTGAAGATCCACTTACATCCTATAGATTTAACCCCTTCGAGTGGATCAACTAATGTCCATACATCATTAATCTTCATGGACTCTATTTTGAATTTCATGGTCTGAAGCCATTTTTTAGGATCTAATCTCTGCATTGCATCTATGTAGGTAATCGGATCCTTATCGTTCTCATCGAGTTCGATGGAATCCCTATCCCGGACTAAGAAGCCATAGTATCTATCCAGTTGATGTGGTACTCTACCAGATCACCTTAAAGATGAATCTATAATTGGCTTTGGGTCTGATCTAATCAAATCTAGCTTAGGTTCAATAACTTCTATCTATTCTTCCATTTGCCGAACTTCATCAAGTTTGATCTTAGAGGCATTAGTTCCTTCACCAAGGAACTTCTTTTCCAAAAAGACTACCTTAAGGCTGACAAACACTTTTTACTCATCAGCAAGGTAGAAGTAATATCCTTTGGTTTCTTTTGGATAACCTATAAACTATACTTATCAAACCTAGGTCTAAGCTTATTTGTCATTAAACGTTTGATATAAGTCGGACACCCCAAAATCCTAAGATGTGAGAGCACTGATTTATGTCCTATCCATATCTCATATGGTATTTTATTAATAGATTTACTTGAAAATCTATTTAGAATATAATAAGCTGACTCGAGCGTATATCCCCATAAGAAGATCGGCAAACCGACAAACCAACAAACCCCATCATAGATTGAACTATGTCCAATAGGATCCGATTCCTTCTTTTAGACACACCATTATATTATGATGTTCTAGGAGGGATCCATTGGGAGAGAATCCCATTCTCTCCTAGGTATGTCAAAAATTTATTGGAAAGGTACTTACCACCTCGGTCAGACTGAAGAGTTTTAATACTCTTTCTAGTTTGCTTCTCTACCTCATTTCAAAATAGTTTGAACATCTCAAATGACTTTGACTTATGCTTCATTAAATAGATGTACCCATACCTTGATAGACCGTCTGTGAAGGTTATGAAGTAGAAGTATCCACCTCTAGCACTTGAGCTCATGGGTCTACATACATCTGAATGTACTACACTCAGGAGTTCAGTAGGTCATTCAACTTTTTCAGTAAAAGGTGACTTGGTCATCTTACCAAGAAGATAGGACTCATAAGTTGAAAGTAATTTACAATCACTAATCTCAAGAATTCTTTCTTGAGCTAACCTATTTATTCTATTCTTATTAATATAACCCAGCCTACAGTGCCAAAGGTAGACTTTGGATACATCACTAACTCTAGAGCATTTATCGAAGGATTGAATCATGTTAACAGACATAGTTAATAAATAAATATCATTATGCAATCATCCAATAAAAATTGTAACACCATCAAAATGATATTATAATTTTTTTTATTGATATTTCATAACCATTCATGGCCAAAAGTTCTACATAAATGACATTCAATAAGAAACTTGGACAAAAATGATATTCATTAAGAATAACTTTATTTGAATTAATTACAAGGTTCATGATTCTTAAAGCTACAATTGAAACTTGTTTTCCATCTCCAACATTCAAAAATCTCTCATCTTGATCAAATCTCCAACTGACCTGCAAGCCCTGCATAGAATTACAAATATGATAAGGGCTTCCAGTATCTAATACCCAAGTAGTAGAATCAAATAAGAAAAAAATGTAAGGTGTTATCACATAATTATCTTGCCCAGCAATAACTTGCTTCCTCCTTGACCTGTTCGAGTCTAGAAAGGCAATGTACAGATGACAGTTCCTCTTTTAGTGCCCCTACTTCTTACAGAAGAAACACTCCACCTGGTTCTAGTCGGGCTTGCGCTTCTTATTCTGATCCTGTGTAGTCATCCTAGCATTTAGCTGCACCTTCTTGTTCTTCTTTTTCTTGTTCTTCCTTCCTTTCTTAAAGGATCGATGATCAGAAGAACTCCCACTACATTCACCATCTTCTTATGGAGTTGGTGATCTTTTTCAAAGTTTTGCAGCAATCCAACAAGCCATGGTAGTTGACTGCAGGCTTCATCATTCTAAAATGAGTTAGAAAAGGGAGGAAAGACTTAGATAGGGACTTAAGGATTGCATCCTTACTGAGCTGCTCCTGTAGAGAAAATCCCAGCTTGTTAAGGTGCTCAATCATCTTGATCATGTACAATACATGATCAATGACTGATGCCCTATCCCTCATCCAAGCATTGAAAATGGCACAACTTGTTTTATGCCTTTTAATGTCGTCAGGCGTGCCAAAGGAGTCATTCAATATTTGAAGCATTTCCTATGGTTGAACGTTTTCGAACCTATGGCTAAACTCATCATTCATTACCGCCAGCATTATGCACCGAATGGTGGTGCAGTCGTTGAGCCACTTCTGGTAATTATCTCATACCATTCCTTTGGCATTCAGAGTAAGATCCTCAAGTGCTGGATTCGTTACTATATAAAAAATTCACTCATGCTCCAGGATAATTTTTTACTTATGATATCAGCTATCAAAGTTGGGTCCCATTAATCATTGTCTAATAATAATCGGAGTGATAGGTTAGTGGCCATTTCTGCACAAAAAGAAAAACCAAACCTAATTAGTATATGAATCAATTATCCTAAAGACTTAGACTTTAGTTTAAAGATCCTCCCACTATTTTATACGAATTGGTAGCCTCTACCTCTAATTTGAGGAATTACTTTAATTCCTTAGTGGGTACTAGAATCCACATAGACTACACACGAGCCCAACTTTGGTTGGTCAACCCATGCACATCTATGGGTAGATTCAAAATTAATTATTTTTCTAAACAACTTTTAGTAATATTGATTTTGTCCTAGAGACCTAATCGTAGGCTTTGACCTCTACTAAAAAGGTTCGATTAGGTCCAACCATTAACATGACCATATTTGGTTTTATCTAATTAATAAATGATCATACCTAACTTTGGTCAGCCAACCTAACTATCATCAGAAAGACTTAACCAAATTATCATTTTATGAATGATAATTTTATTAATCAATAATCACCAAGCCTTTGGGCCTCCAATGATCATTATACTAATGAACCCATTATCACTCAACTTAATGAGAGGCTATGATTTAGTTATCTATATAACTATTTTATTTTTAAGAATCTAATAATTTTAGAACATTTAATTAATATATTTTAAGAAGAGAGAGAAATTCAGCAAACCAATTTTGATTCTTTCACTAACTTCACAAAGTCAGATAAAAAAGGATCTAATCTAGGCTGGCATTAGGAGCATCTAAATTAGTCAGACTGATTTACCTAATTGACATGGGTGAGCCCAAATCACTAAATGATCTAATCAAAATTTAATTCACCAGGATGGCCAGGTAAGTAAGATCAGTCGAAGGGATATGCCATTAACTCGTCAAATATCGAATCAATGTGAGTAGCTCCCAATTAAAAACCACTGATCAAAGTGCCAAACTTACCTTAGAAATCATTCGATTTATTAGTTTCAATTTGACCAACCTAGTAATTTGAGGTTCGACAGCGTAGCCATGAATCAAGTCCATTTGGTCCTCATTAAAGGTATAGACTTGACCAACTACAACTATTATAATTGAGTCTTTGGAGTCCTTGACCGAATCGAAATTAATATTTAATTAGATTTGATTAACTACTCTAAATTAGTCCATTCTTTAACTAATCTTAGGTCTAACTCAATTTATGGACCTAATTCATCTAACCCAATAATCCATAAGTTTATGATTAATGACTTAGGGTCTTAATTCATAATTCTAGACACTAGATCATTTCACTTAATTTTAATTAAGTTTGTAGGCTGCGGGTTAGGATTTGGCATTTCAAAAATATTTTTTAAATTTTAAAAGGTTCTTTATAACTTAGAATTGTTCACCAATTAAGTCAACTCACTTAAAAATTAAATTGGCTCAATTCAAAAATAACACTAGTTGTAGGGTTTAATCTAAAACTATGTACACTAATAATACTAAATCATGAATCAAACTTTAGATCCTATCTAAACATACATTCATGATCAAAAATTAGATTAAAATTTAATTTATCATATCATAAAAATTAGATCTAATCTAAAAAATTTTATGATCAACTACAAAATCAAGCACGTACAATGACAATCTTTGCACTATAGGGGGTAAACCCTATAGCAGGACAACCTGTTGTCCATGCAATCTTGATTTTAATTTTTAGATCTAATTAATTAGATTATTAGATTAATATTTAGATCAAATCTAAATTATCAATCTAAACATGTAAGCATATCATGTTTAATGAACCGTGGCTCTGATACCATTTGAAGGAAACAGTGTAGGGTTTAAGCGCTACTTTTGAAAAATTTTTCAAAAATAGCAAAAATATAATAAAAAAATTATTTTAATTAATTACCTACTGATCATTTTAGAATATTAAACCCTACACTAAGAATTTAAACATAATATGCATGCATTCATATAAATCTGAAAAAATAAAACTATGCAGTAAACTATTTACTACATCTATGTGTTCAGAACACAATATCTTTTTATGGATAGTCGATCACCATGATCTGATCATCGTCGAGGAGGTCCATTGGTCATAATGCAGCCACATAGATATCTGGCCTCCATGGATCATCTACATGAGGCTCTTAGTCCTGATCGGCTCCCTATAAGTGCTAGCTCAACACTAGAGTCTTTCAAGGGCTATTTTGATCGAATAGCTTTGATCCTCATCTACGAGATTCATGGATGCTCTGGGTTGCTGGTAGATGTAGTAGAGAGGTAGAGGAGGTTCTTTCTAAAATTTCATGGGCTTACGATGCTCATAGCTCATGCAATGGCTTCCCGAAACCTAGGTTGAATACCTAGGACTGCACTCTCCCTAAAAACCTTACGACCCTTCTCTCTTGGTTTTGTCTCTCTCAAAGATGATTGAAGCCTCTTCCCATACACCAAATGAATCTCACGGAAGTCCTCTCTTCAGAATAGGAATTAGCATACATCCCAAAAAACTTTCCTTTTAATATTTGTGCAAAGAACAACTTCTATGCGTGTGGGGAAACAAAAACTAGTTTGAATGCTAGTTTGAATTCAAAACTTTTTTAATTCAAACTTCATCCAGACAAATTCAAACTTATTTGGGATGTGTGAAGGAGTTGTGTTCCCACTCTTCAGCAAGGAAAAGTCCACATTAAACCCCTTTCACGTGGAGAAAATGGGTGCACAAGAGAAGGGTGGCACAAGGTATAAGATATGGTTGTTGTCAACTCAAATTCAAACTCATTTTGAATTTGAATGTCAACTAACCATAACTTATCCATTGAGGATATGAAAGATCAGGGTGTGAGGTATTATGTGCATGGGAGAAAAGTCATGAGAGAATAAAAATCAAA